>SEMN01001155.1:48067-55567 GCA_005408345.1 Macquaria australasica | reverse complement strand
TTATAATCAGAGGAATCCATGTGATCTTCTCAGTGAAGGTTTGTTGTTCTGGTAAATTCATTTAAGGTAGATTCATTATAATCTAAGAATTCAGTTTCATACAGACGCAGCAAGCTTCATAAATAAACTGCCAGAAAACTGAGTGGTAGTTCATTGTGTTTTTAATTACAGCTTTTTCACAATCATTTAAATCCTGAAACTCCCTCAAGAAGCCGTGAAACCTCTTCAGACCCAATCAAACCTCCTTAAACATCCAGTGAAAGTAAAGTAAAAAGAAAAACCAGCAGAGTGACATTAATATTGAGGTTTATTCATATCAACACATTTACATACAAACTGAATGAATGAAGCAGCTTTGGACTGAACCACTTCCAGCGGGGGGGCGGGGGTGTTAAGGTTTGGACTGAACCAGAGTCTCTAGAGCTTTGGCCACCTGATCAGCTGACATGTTGTCCACTGAGACGCTCCTCTCTTTACCGAAATCTGGACACAAACACAAACACCATCATCATTATTATAATTATTATCAGGGTATTAATACAGATATTAACTGATCAGCAGATATTAATAATCAGGGTATTAATACAGATATTAACTGATGATAATCAACACCAACTGAACCACAACATGAAGCATAATACTGAAGTGAAACTGCTAAATGAAGGAAGCTGAAGCGGCAGCGAAGCCTGTTGGAGGTGAAACGAGTTCAGCTCTGCGCTGCAGGTGAGAACTGGTTCTGAAGTGGAACCATTTTAGATTCCACTTATTGATCCATGAAAGAGACTTTCTGAGTTTGGACCTGCAGAGCTTCCGTCTGTTCACACGTCAACGCTGCTCGTTGGCTCGTTGGCTCGTGGAGACTCACCGTATCTGGCCCAGACCCGGGCCTGGACTCCAGAACATTCTCTGATCAGGATCGGGAAGTCTGGGTTGGACTTCTTCAGACTCACATAGTGCTGCTCCACAAAGTCTCTGTAAGACACACAGAGACAGTCAGAGCTGACGTCACCTGCTTCCTGTTGACCTCTGACCTCTGAGGTCATTAGGAGACAGCACCTGTCCTACACCTGTGATGACATCACCAACACTCACATTAACCTCATTGATTTTTAAAGGTTTCTACCTTAAAAATAATAATAAATAACAATAATAAATAAATACATAAATAACAATAATAATAAATAATATTAAATAAATAATAACAATAATAAATAATATTAAATAAATAACAATAATAATAAGATCTCTTTCTCTGTCAAAGATGTTTTTCTGTTAAACTGATTTAACATTAACTTTAAAGACTCTTTGACTTTATATTTGACAGTTGTTATTAATCAGTAATAATCAGTAATCAATGACTCGGTGATCTATAAAACAACCAGAACAGTTTCTAATGGCTCCGGATCATCAATTATAAACATGTTACTTTTAGTATTAATGGAATTAAACTGGACTTTGACACAATATGCTAACGGCTAGCCGTTAGCAGCTAGCCGTCTTCAGGTCGTTCTCTATGATGCTAAGCTAACAGGCAGCAGAACTAACATGTTTATTGATATTTCGGTATATAAAGTATCGGCTGTTCGGAGCTCACCTGGCCCCCTTGCTGGCCGCGGAGCTCTGGCAGAGGTGGACGCGGATCTCCCGGAGGTTTTTACCCAAACCGGAGCCGAGACTCCTCAGTGCGGCGGCCGCCATCTTAGCTTCCTGACGTCTGTGAAGGACGGGGCGGGGGCACCTGAGCCCGGGGTTTATACTGCCAGGCTCAGCTGGCTGTGGAACCCGGAGTTTGTCTTCACAGGTATCGATTCTTAACAGCCCGTTTACATTTCAAACAGGGTGGAAAGTAAATTAGTACAGTTACTCAAGTATTCTACTTGAATAACTTCCACTGTACCTGTAAATTATATTTTCCATTGCTTAAATACACAGTTTTTAAACATGTAAATATCACGCTGTGCATACTGTATATAGTGTCATATACACCTACCTCATGTATATAAAGCAACCTGTTACATTAATCATATTTATATTCATATTTATTCCAGCACCCTTTGCACTCTGCACCATTGCACTATTGTCATACTGTCTACAAATGTCATTGTTGCTGTTGTCTATACACACACATATATATATATATATATATATATATATATAGTATAGACAGTGTAATGTTGATATTTACCTTGTCGAGCTTGTTGTCCCTGTTTTTAGCTGTATGTTTGTCTATTTCTGTGTATGTACATTGAGAGCAACGAAAAACCGGAGTCAAATTCCTTGTATGTGTACACAAAGCTGGCCAATAAAGTCGATTCTGATTGTTAAGTACAAATTTCAGGTACTTGTACTTCACTTGAGTATTACTCCTACTCCACTACAATTCAGAGGCAAATATTGTACTGGACTACATCTACAACATTAAAAGGCTGCTAACTTGTTAATACATCAGTAATAATAATCAATAATACAGTTTAACTCTTAGCAGTATAAATCTAATTTAAACCTCTGAAAAGAGACATTCTGCATAATAAGTACTTTTACTTTTGATACTTTTGTACTTTTGCTGAAGTAAATTCTGTATTTTAAATGTTGTGTACTTTGACTTCAGGACATAAGAACTTTGTCCACCACTGATTTTATGTCAAAATATTCCACAGCCAGAAAATTCATTTGATAATCGATTGATCGTTCAGTTTTAGTTAGTTTTAGATTTCCTGTTTTCATCATAAACTGAATCTCTGTGTTCCGAACTGTAGGTCGAACAAAATGTCATGTTTTTCACTATTTTATGACATTTTAGAAACTAAACAGTTAATCAATCAAAATGTATCAATAATGAAAACACTAATTGGTTGCAGCCCTAAAATATTCAACATGGGATTATTGTGGAGGACAAAGAGGTTGAATTTATTGTTAATAAAGAATTTAAACCAAATCAGCCTCCTTAATAAACAGGTTAATTTGATTAAGTATTAATAATGAATAAATCAGAGAGCCGCTCTGATTATCTACAACAAACAACAAATCTTCAAACATTCATCCACCTCTTTCTTTTCTTTCTTAAGCCTTCGTGGTTCTGTGAGTTTGTTCAACCAAAATAAAGTTGTAAAATAAATCAGCTGAAACGTTTGTGCTTGTTATTTTTCTGCGTTACAAAAGAATAAAGATAAAGCGATAGGATGATGTTTAATGTGATTTAAAGAGCAGAAACAAACTTCAGCTGAACACGTTTCTCTTGGTTTGAAGCTGCAAACTGATTCTTGTCTCATGTGGACAAACTCTCATAACCAGTCAGCTGTTTCCTCTGATCCGACATCAATACGCTGCTGTGACTCATCGGATCTGAATTCAGTTTGATGTTAAACAGACGAGCAGCTGCTCTTCATGATACACAGAGAGGATTTAACAAAAACACCAAACTCTGATCCAGAAACAGTTTTAAACACGAGACTGAACACTCGCAGGTCACTCTGACACCAGAGAGTTTGTTTAAAACAGATATTGAACTGAATGACGTGAAGGAATGAGATGTAATATAGTTCCTGTGTTTAGAGGAATAGTTGTATACAAATGACAACTGTCTGTTTCTTAATGGACTATCTTCCTGCTCAAACTGGAAAGTATCGTCTTTACACTTCAGTTCTTGTACAGATTAAACAAACGAGATATAACGTGTTAATCAGCAAGCTTTAGAGGTGCTGGTAGGTGGATTTTGTTACCTTACAGAGCCAGGCTAACTGTTTCCCCGTTTCTAGTCTTTATGCTAAACTAAGCTCACCAGCTGCTGTAGCTTCATATTTAGCATACAGGCATGAGAGTGGTATCAATGTGAACATGTGACTCTCAGAGAGGAAGACAAGAAGAGGAGTTCTCTACATGTTGAACTACACCTTTAAGGTTAAACAGGTGTTCATGAGTCGTGATGACATCAGCAGCTGGATGAGACTTTGCTTTATTTAGAAACAGGATTATTTGGTACAAACATCATTAATGTGAAAAACAACAACTGACAACCAGAAAAACTCTAATGGACGAGGAGTTTTTGGATAAAGAATGAAGCAAACGTTTCCATGTTCTGGTCTTATACAGCTAAACCTTCAGGATACTTTATTATAGATTCAAGGACAGCTAACATTGCTTTATAGCAAACATGACTGTAAACTCAAAATCCAGAGCACCTGGTGGAAAATCATTTGCTTGCTTTGCATCAGTTGCTTGTTCTGTTTCTGTTTCTCATTAAGAGTTTGTTAGCGTTAGCAGAAAGTGAGCAAGCTGCACATGCGGCATCATGAGTGAACAATAAAACTAAAAACAGCAGAAATATTTTCATGTTTTTATAATCCAGCGAATTTCCTGTCAGTCCTGCCCTCTCTGCTCCTGCTGGATCGCCTCAGAAGATCCTGACGTCGTTTCTCGTTCAGAAGCTGCTGGATGCGTCTGTTTTGTGTTCGCTCGCGGAACGGCGGCATCCGCGGCACAAAGTAATTCTGCTGTCCTCTGGTGATGTCACCGTCCAATCCCACAATCCGGTACGGGACCTCGTCCACTGAGTTGTTTTCCTTCTTAGAGAGTGGGAAGAATGATGGCGATGACAGCGATGATGGTGATGACGGCGATCTTGGTGTTGGTTTAGTTTCTGTCATTTTAGTTTCACCATCAGCAGTTACTACGGGAACCGTAGCACGGGGCATTGTGGGAGTGGTAGTTTTCTTCTTGAATAAATGTGGTGGTGCAGTTTTTCTTGGATGCCTTGTAGTAGTGGTAGTAGTGGTAGTAGTAGTAGTAGTAGTAATAGTAGTAGTGGTAGTAGTAGTTGGAATGATATCAGGAGTGTCAGAGGGAATAGAAGGATCCTCGTAGGACGAATATTCGTCGTAATCGTCGTACTCCACATACACGAAGTCGGTGCTGCTCCTGCTGGTGGGGGGTGGAGTTACAGTGAAGCTGGGAGGTGGAGTGCTGATGATGTCACTGATAATGTAGCTGCTATCAGACCAGGAGGAGGTGGACGCTGAAGTCATCGTCTCCGTGGTTAAACTCCACAAACTATGAGACAAAAACAAGAAAGATCAGTGACCTCAGATCAGGACTGTTTAAAGACCCTAAAAGTGTGGTTTCTAATCTAAAGTATTTGTCTAAAACATTTAATAGTCATTACTAAATGTGCAACTGTCAAAGTTGAAGCTTGGAGAAAACATTCACCCAACTATTGGAAGTTTAACACGCAACAACTCTCCAAACAGCTTTATGAGGACTGTGGGGTGGAGTTTTATTAGATTTGATTGGACGTTCTGGCAACATCAGTGAACAGAACTGTTCTCACATTTCGATTCAAATATTGCTAAATCCTGATTGGTGCACAGAAATACGTGACATCATGTTTTTTTCCATAAAGAGAGAAATCTCTTAATTCAAATAACCAAAACTGTGAAAATGTGTTTGTGTAGGCTCCATTTACTCATTGTAAGGAAATGATTGATCAGCAATCAATAAGACTGAATGGTAATGTCAGAAGTGCCTCACAGTAACACTCAAACATTTTACATAAATCCTCTTGTTTCAGATAGATATCATTTTCATCTCCAGTACAGAGACAGGTCCAGGATGTGGTTAGCCTAGCTTAGCACAAAGACTGAGAGCAGGGGGAACTGCTAGCCTAGCTCCAACAACAAAATAATCCACCTTCCAACAAAGTAAGAAAGAACAAGAGGATTTCACTAAATGTTGGACTGTTCCTTTAAGCTGCAGTTCCTCTAACGTCCACCAGATGCTGCTGTGATCAACCCCCACCCCCCCACCCCCACCCACACACCACCACCACCAGCTGTTAATGTAACATCATGCTCTGACCTGCTGTTCGCAGTTGGCGGGTTCGTGCTGCTGGAGTTGCTGGAGTTGTCAGAGTTGGTGAAGTTTCCCTCACTGCAGGACTTGCAGCACATCTGTTGGTATCCAGCATTGGAGCAGTACCGACTCAACACCTCCATCCGGCAAAACACTGAGCGGTCACCACGGCAACGCTGCCCTGGAGACAGTGTAGGAGCAATGGTTCAGTAGATCAGTGAGTCCAACGTTTTCTTTATAGCTGTTTATCTGCAGTGAACACCTCATCATTCACCTGGCGTTACCCTGTAATCTGTACCTGGATACATGATCTGAATAATGACATCATATCTCAGCCTTTATATTTACACCTGATATTAATAAGTGTTCTCATGATCTCTATCTTATTTTTCTTTGTAGAGAAAGAACTCGTCCGTAGCTTTTATTCTGACAAGCAGCTTTAGATAACAGGAAGAGGTGGAGTCAGGTGACCTTTCACCTTGTTGGGCAGATTTATGGGGTCTGAGTCAATGAAAATAAAACAAAATGAAAACAAACAACAAGACACAAACTAAACCCTCTGCAGACAACATCAAAAGGTCAAATTTCAGTCTTCTATCCTTTTCCATCCTCCTGTCCTGCCACCCAGCAGAATCAGTAAAAATCGTCGTCCATCAAGAAAATATCCAACCAATCTTTAAACCAGTCATCAGTATCATTCACAATCAACTCTGCCTCCTAAGAAGGATGGAATAGAGGAAGAGAAAGGAGGAGGAAGAGGAGGAATATGTAGAGGAAGAAGAGGAAAAGCAAATTAGGAGAATGAGCAGGAAGAGGAGGAATTAGAAGAAACAGCAGAAAGAGAAAGAAAAGAAGTCTGTGGAGGAATCAGGACTATCAGAGACAAAGAAAGGACAAGAAGAGGAAGAAGAGTCTGTGTGGTTTACTGGAGAAGATCTTTGGAGCTGCGAAGTTTGTGTTGGACCTGGACAGCCACTGAATGATGGAGTTCTTCTGGTCACCTATAGGGGGAGACAAACACACAGTCAGCTACACACAGACTGCAACTCCCAGCATCCCACCCTCTCTGTCAGTACACAAATGTATGGTGCGTGATTGGTCGATGCCTACCGCTACAGGGTGGGGCCTGGCAGGTGCGGGTTGTGATTGGTCGAGGCTTGCTGCAGTTTTGGGATGAACCCTCAGGACTCAAACATGCAACCTGGCGCTCCTGAGTCCCATTTCCACATGATACTGAACACTACAAACATAAAGATGTTGATCAGACTGTGATATTCTGATTCTAACCTGATTAGTTATTGATCAGGAGTCATATTCAAACAATCATCCTAAGGCTTAAGATTGCTCCTAAATGGCCAATTTAGGTGGTAGTCCGGGAAGAAGAAAGAGGTAGTCCAGAAAGAGAATAGCTAGACTAAGTGCTGAAGGAAGAAAGGTTGAGGTAGTCCAGAAAGAAGGAAGTTAGAGGTAGTCCTGTAAGAAAGAAGTTAATTTGTCCAGAATGAAGGAAGTTAGAGTTAGTCCAGAAAGAGAATGGTAGAGGTAGTCCAGAATGAAAGACGTTAGAGGTTGTCCAGAAAGAGGAAGGTAGGGGTAGTCCAGAAAGAAAGAAAAGAGAGGTGGTCCAAAGTGAAGAAAGGTTGAGGTAGTCCAGAA
>SEMN01001155.1:0-47821 GCA_005408345.1 Macquaria australasica | reverse complement strand
GGCCTGAAAAACACAAGTGAGGGGTAATCCAGAAAGAAAGAAGTCAGAGGTAGTTCAGAAAGAAAGATGTTAGAGGTAGTCCAGAAAGAGAAAGGTAGAGGTAGTCCAGAAAGTGGAAGATAGAGGTAGTCCAACCATTTAGGACTCCTGGTGGTAAGATACTTTGTGACTTTGTGAATAGTCCCTTTGTTTCTCTTTGTACCGGGGTCCAGGGTCCAGCTCGCCACGCAGCAGGGCAGGGGAGGCGGTTGCAGGTTCGTTTCCCGTCCGGACGGTCCTCGCCACAGAGTTTGCTGTTCACCGAGCGATGCTGCTGCCCCCTGCTGGACGTCTGCTGGCAGCTCACCCAGCGACGCTGCCACCCTGTCTGACCACAGGAGGCGCTGCAGTCCTCCCACTCCCCGGTCACCCAGCTGAGGGGTAAGAAACAGGAGGATTTCATACAATAAACCATGCTCTCTGATTGGATGAGAGGTACTCCAGAATTTTTCTTCCCTTTACCATTATTTTCTAGTCAGTGGGGTCTATTAAATCTTGTACAGTGTTGACATATTCTGTATTTCCTTATTCCCCTTTTAAAATATTTTTTAAATACATAGAAATCTTTTCTGTGTCAAGTTTTGTGATTTATGGTTTCTTTGAAACTATTTGGTTTTCGATTATGTATCTCGAGTCTTATTGAAAATGTTTATTTACATTTTTTAAATTTGATTAGTTGGGCCAGTGCTGGCTCAGTTTGGTTCTGTGGTGCCAGAACAGAGGTGCCTGTACTTACAATCAGCCAGAATCAGCCTGAACATTGTGAGCTGTGTGACAGCAGTGTGTTACCATGGCGAGCTGTACTGTGTTACCATGGTGACCTGTAGTGTGTTACCTTGGTGAGCTGCAGGCATGGGTGTTGCAATTGCGGCTAATAGCTCTTGGTTTGTTGATGTTGGAGCAGAACATCCTGTGAACCATTTTCCCATCAGCCTTCCTCCGGCAGCCGAACCTTGTGTACTGTTTCCCTGGCAACCAGACAACACCGTTAACTACCATGCAGCTGTTACCTTGATAACCACATAACTGGGCTAACTGCCATCAGCAGAGTTGGGTACCTCCTCCGCATGGTTTGGAGCAGTGCGACCACTTCTTCAGCGCCCACTCGTAGAAGATGGCGTCCTCCTGCACCAGATTGGACTCCAGCGGGGACCAGAGACGGTCCTGGATAATGTACTTATAGGACACCGTCACTTTGGAGTCACCATGGGAACGAACCTGATGGACAGAAACACAGGCAGACGGTGTTTTTTCTGATTTAGACTCTAATCACACACAATGTGAGCATGTTGGACTCCCGTGTTGATGGACTGACCATGAGGAGGACTCCGTATTTCAGTGGCCCTGTAGTCTGGATGGACTCCTGCTCCTCAGTGTTGCTGTACTCCCATGCCACACCTGTCTCGATCACTACTCGGGATTCTGGTAGCTCATCTTCATCGTTGAGGAAGAGGTGACCCGTCTCTTGGTTCTTCACCGCTGGAGCAGGAAACAGTGAAACAAGGTTTTTCTAAAAGTACGAGCTGCAGAAATTCTTCATGTTGGACAAAACAAGCTCCTCCCCCTACCCAGGATGTGAGGAGTTCCTTTGAACTCCTGGATCAGCAGGTGTCGGGCTCCTTTGGGGATCTCCAGGATCTTCAGGTAACCTAGGCCATGGGAACAATAATGATTAATCAATTAGTAATGAATACTCCAACAGAAAAATGATTAGTAACATTTACACATTACTAACTGAACTACCCATCCTCATCACTGTGGTATACCTGCATAACACATAACATATATCTACTTTCTATTCATAAGTTCTGTACTGAATGATGTTAAAGAGCCTCCAATATTTGACTGGAACATGTTTCAGTCGAACACAAAACTTCAGGAATCTGAAGTCTCTCCTATGATCACATGTTTTTCAGAGACCTTGTTTCTTGGTGCTGCGGGTGAAGTTTCCTTTGATGATCTTACAGCTGGAGTTATCTCCTCCACACACTCCACATCGATCCTCCTGGTGGTCTGAAGCGATCTGTCCATCACAACCTACATGCTGCACGAGGAGAGAGGAAACCAGGAGATAGGAAACACGGAGAGAGGAGGAGATCTTAGTTTGAAAGGCAGTGGCTCTCTTTGGGACATGGAGGAGACACCAGTGGGTGAAGTGCGCCGGTGCACTGGTGTGATTTTGAACATTTCACCTGGTGAAACTCGGAGAGTCCATCCCAGACAGAACATTACATCTGCCGGGCTTTCAGTCTCACAGAGCGGACCGTGTATTAGTGTTATCAGAGAAAATAAAGAGGAACAATCTAAGGTAACGACGGTCGTTGTTAAAGAGCACCGTAACACCCCGTTTTAGCTTGAACACGCACCCTTCACAAATTCAAAAGTGCCTCTTTCAGAGGTTTTAATGCCTAGAATTCACTGAACCATAGCTAACTCTTGTTTTAACGTCTACACCATCCGGTAACAGATCACATTTCACTCCCACGACCCGAAGCAGCAGCAGTGACTTCAGTCTCCACCTTCACTGACGGACAGTTAGTTTAGCTAAACATTAGCTTAGCTTAGCGAGGCTTTAGCAGATTGGAGAATGAATCAGAAATTAATGAATCAAAGGGGTAAATTTGCCCCAGATACTGTGACACTGTTCCACACTGTAAACTACGAGCTTACAATAAGAGGTAGTATTTCTGCTACTGTAGTATTTCTATTACTAGTACTCTCAGTTGCTCTCAGTCGTTCCATTCTCCATACTGTCCCCACTGCTGACAGTTGATTCTGTATTTATAAGTCGGGGGTGGTGGGCGGGGGGTGAACGTGACATTGGCTCATAGTTTTGGGGTTTCTCAGGTTAGGCCACTGATTTTTTGGGGGTCTAGAGGACAGAATTACAGATTGATTTGGATTCTGAACTCAGATCAGATCTGGATCACAGTTCTGTTCATCACTCTGCCATATAACAAGAATCCTGGGAGGTATACTGTATACTATGTTATACCATACCATACTACTTTATGCTGTGGTATATTATGTTACGCTGAGCTATGTTATGGATACATAAAACATGGTAATATAAAATGAGATGTACTAAAATAAAATATAATAAAATGAATAAAGATAAATGTGATTTCACGGTCCCTTTAGACAGACAGACGTTTCAGGAGAAACACACTGTTAAACTTTTAACATGAACAAAAATAACATATTTTAATATAGTTTTACTTTTTGTACCAATAAAATGACACCGATATAACAACATAGACTAAAGAAGTTGAGAAACTAAAACAAAATAAAGACCTCACACTCTCCTCGGACGCAGACACTGTGGGTGTCGCTGTAGGAACATGGCGTCCCATCATGCACCATTCTGTTCATGGAAACCACCGCCGCTGTTTCCTTCGACTGACAGTACAGATGACATCGTTCATCAGCTGCAAACACACAAACATGATAATATAACGATGCATGACAGTGTTTATTATATAAATACTATACTATTACATCACAACATGAAACAGTCAGATCTACTTAAGGTGGAACATTAAGAGTTTAAAGAGATGGAAACCAAAATATTATATACGAGAGGCCGCAAGTTTCCTTCCAATAACAGATTCCTGACTGATGAGTTTAACATGTGAACACACACACACACACACACACACATTACAAACACACACAGAGCAGATAGGAAACTTTCATATCATCTTTAAGTTCGGAAAAAACGTGTGTGTGTGTTTACAGTTGCGGTCTTGGTATGTGTGTAACGTGTGTGTATAATGTGTATAATGTGTGTCGAACTTTGTTTCTGGTGATATTACATCAGACCCTCTCATGTTTCATTTGAACAATATCAGCTTTTGCCATCAAACAGAAGATTTAGAGTCTCACAGGTTAACATATTAAAGAACTCTTCTGTTCCTCAGTCTGTTGAACTGTTCCATCAGAGGTTCTCCGAAGAACAAGTGGAGACGAAGCTCTTAGTGTAAAAGATTAAAATGCAGCTACTTACTTGCAACATCTGATTGTTGTTTGAAGAATATTCTGATTATAAAGTGAAGACAAATCAAATCAATAATGTGTGTATTTATGGTCAGGGTGTTTGTGTGTGTGTGTGTGTGTGTGTGTGTATTATAATGTGTGTATTTACGGTCAGGGTGTGTGTGTGTGTGTGTTATAATGTGTGTATTTATGGTCAGGGTGTGTGTGTGTGTGTGTATGTATTATAATGTGTGTATTTACGGTCAGGGTGTTGGTACGGCAGCCATTGATGTTTCTTTCCTTCATGTTCATAAAATGGATTCCAGACTTTACACTGATCCTCCCTGAAAGAGAAAAACACAAACTGACTGCTGAGATACTCAACAGAACAGAGTCCAGTTGAGTCCAGTCCAGTCCAGTTGAGTCCAGTCCAGCTGAATGGAGGACTTGCATCAAGTCGAGTTGAGTAAAATAAAACAAAATAGAACAGAATAGAATATACTGGTGATGCCTGGAGTCAGTCAGCGGACACAGATAACAGAGTGAACAGTAGATCTGCTGACCTGAAGTCAGTCAGTGGTGGACACTCTTCTTGGCTGCACAGCTGGAACTCATAACTGTTTCCAAAGCAGGTGCGCCCCCCGTTGGCTGGACTGAGAACAACAACAGGTTAGTCTCTCTGATTGGTGTGTCTGATTTGTGACATCACAGATGATTGACAGCTCACTCACGCTGGGTTGTCACAGCGCCTGGCCCGAAACCTGACTCCACCCCCACAGGTCCTGGAGCAGCTGCTGTACGGACTCCATGTTCCCCAGCCGCCATCTTGTCTCAGCAGGTCAGGGGTCAACTTCATGCAGAAGCCCTTAAAACAATGCTGCAACAAGAAACAGTTACCATGGAGACGCAAGGAAGTTCAGCATGGAGCTGGATTCAGGATGTGGTTACCCTATCTTAGCACAAAGACTGGAGGCAGGGGCAAACAGCTAGCCTGGATCTGTCCAAAGTTCAACCAGACTGAGAGTCTGCAGCCATGCTAGCAGCTCCGTGAGGCTGTACTTAGACACATCACTGCTTTGAGTTAAATGCTAACATCAGCATGCTAACATGCTAACAATGACAATGCTAACATGCTGATGTTTAGCAGGTATAATGTTTACCATGTTCACTGTGTTCACCATCTAAATTTAGCGTGTTACAGTTCATCCTGAGGGGAACATGAATGATGAATCACATTTCATCACAATCCATCCAACAGTTGTTGAGATGTTTCAGTCTGGTACAAAGTGGTGGACTGAGATTTATCTCCAGAGCCGAGCCGGTAGCAAGGCAACAAATCCATTTACCGACATCTCTAAAGCTAACTGATAAACACGATCTTTTTTGTTTGGTCACAGAGACCCCTTTCCATTTTAACTGCTGACTTCAGAGGAAAATATCAAACTTTGTTGACAAAATTGGGACAGATCACGTCTGATCCCAAAAACCCGTCTGGGACAAATCAAACTTCCTGTTGTGAGTGTCTGACCTTTAACCCACAAAGACCTAAATGTGTCCTCACCTTCCCTGGTCCACACTTTGTCCCGTCGAGTGGCGGACCTTTCTTGGTCTTACAGTAGAACGGGTTGTTGTAGTCGCTGCACCACAGCTGTTTACAGGGGTCATGGGTCGTGTACTGGAAACAAACACGCATATACAGAGATATTTAGAATACGTCAAAACACAAAAATAAGCCATTAACATCAGAACAAAACAGAGACAGACAGCGAGAAAAACTAATGTTCACTCAAACAGCAGGAACAGAGAGTGTAACCAAAACCAGATAATAAAACCTCAGATCTTGACTTCTTAAATCTGAGGAAAACAATCAGGTCCAAACTGAAGGAAACTGTGAAAAATGAATAAATTCAACATTAACATGATAATCACAGACCTGTGAGAGGAAAGTCAAACAAGCAAATGATTAAACCAAAGTAATGTCATCAACATGTTGAAATGTTGGAAACTCTCTCAACAAAGACGTCATCAGATTAAAGACTGCTGATAAATTTGATCTGATGTGTAAATCATCCTCCTGGGGAAGTTTTCTGTGTGAAGTCACCAAATATTTTTCAATTAAGATCTTGAACAGATGTGGTATTGGCCTCCAACCCAAAAACACATCAGCAGGTCACAATCTTGCAGTCCTATCTCAAAGTTTCCTTAAATATGTGTTAAAAACTGTCCAAAATGACCAGAATTCGTAAAACACAGGAGCAGTTTTTGTTATAGAAACGATGCAGGCAGTGTTACTTAAAATTGTAAAGGTTTGAGGCTCCTCCTGAAAGTGCAGGAGGTCAAAGTTCACCTCTCATCAGATGATTTGGGTACAGACAGGTCAGCGGACAGACAGACAGACAGAAAGACATACTGCAGTACAGAGACTGTATCCTGGTCCAAAGTCGAAGCGACACTGTTGGTCCATGGAGTACTGAAACCCCGGCAACTGAGGCAGAGCTGGCCAATCATGGTTGAACGGGTCATCACGGAGACAGTCATAGGTACTGAATAGACAGACAGACAGACAGACAGATAGCCAGACAGTGAGAAAGACAGAGTTTCTGGTTGAAATACAGTGTCTTCAGGTGATGCATGGTGTGGAATTGGGGCAAATATTCACGTTACAGCCAGTTCGGTGTTTCCGTTGATTACAGTAAGTATACTAGTACTATTGTTTGAAGTACTGACTCCAGGTACTTGTGAAGCTCCCTCCAGCTGCACCGGGACCAGTGGTATCGATGGAAGGTTGCCTGAACCCGGGGAGACATGATACTGCCCAACGGCACGTCGTCAGCACAGTCATTTGCCTCGCCATCATGCTCCATCCCTAACCTGAGACAGAAAGACAAACAGAACAGACAGGTAATGAAAACAAAACAGCAGCAAATTCCTATCAACTAAAGTATATTCCAATGGTAAAAAAGTATTCAATCTTGCAAGATTTCTATACATTATGGTAGTGATAAAAGTGAGTCTGTTATCATCTATACGTGGACACTGAGAGTGTGTGTGTGTTTGTGTGTCTCACACGTGTCCTGTTTCATGTGCAGCTACGAAGGCCGAGGAAAAACCGTCTTCAAAGACAAGGACACAACTCCGATGCAGGTGACACATTCCTGTAACTGGAGCATAACCTGCAGAGAGAAATCAAAAGGTCCAAGGTCAGGGTAAAAGGTCAGGGCCTGGCAAGGCAGGTGGTGTTAGTAGTAGCACTTTTATTATTAATGGTACTATTAGCAGTAGTACCCTGCATGTCGACGCAACCAAACTCCTTCCTGGTCAGGTAGATGGTGTTAGTAGTAGTACTTGTGGTATTAGTGGTAGTATTAGCAGTAGTACCCTGCATGCCGGAGGGGCCGAACTCCTGCCTGGTCAGGTAGATGGTGTTACTAGTAGTACTTTTAGTATTAGTGGAGGTATTAGCAGTAGTACCCTGCATGCCGGAGGGGCCGAACTCCTGCCTGGTCAGGTAGATGGTGTGGTCGTGCTGCTCAGCGTGACTCTGCTCCCTCTGCTGGAGATACGACCATCCACAAACGTTCTCCAAACTCTTCTGGGGATTCCCCACAGAGACCATCTCCTGGGACTGATGGAGGGACACTTTTGGTTTTTATTGTTTTTCTTAACTTATGTATATGGGTGGAGAGTAAATCTTTAAAAATCTGATTTCATATTTTCATTACGCAGATTCCCTGGGGTGTTAATGCCAAGCTTATGTGTGAGTACGTTCTGTTACACTTTGTCTCTTGGAAATTCTTCCTCTTTTCTGCACTCAGAAGTACCATACAGAGGGGACATCCAAAAGAACTTAAAACGTGCCACAACAAATACTAATCTTTTGAATAAAACACTGAGAAGTAAGTAGCTATCAGCCCAGGGGGGTTGGATAACAGCAGAGACTAAAGAGGTGGAACCAGAGAGTTTGAAAGCAAGGTGGAAAATGGAAATAGTGGTTGTCTTAATGTTTTTTGCTGAACTGTTCTTGGTTACTTACTTGGTAAACCTGAAATCTAAGAACACAGACTCTCACAGGCCTGTATGGAGGGACCACAATGCAGTAGATGAGACAAGCTAAAATTTACACACCATATATTTACAACTTCTGCCCTGTGGACATGTAAAACCGACTAAGAAAGCTTGTCCTTCCTCAATAAGACATTACAACAACTGGACAACTTTAGTTCATTTACAGAAAAGTGCCCTGACCAGAAACCTGCGGTAGCTTTGAAACAGAGTCACAGTTTAGTACCTTTGATGGAGACAACATGATGATTCTGACCAGAACAACGTTGATGTTAGCACCCAGAGAATGATCCTGATAGATCTCATTAACCTGGAACAGACAAGAGAGAGAGGTTCTGTAATACCTGCAGTAAATCGATCAATCCATCTATCTCTCTGACCATCTCATCTAAATTTTGGGAAATGCAAGATCATAATCTCAAAGTTCTACCTTTCTTTTCAGAAGTCTAGATTAGGTCATTTTTGGTCTTCCAGGTTTCCTTTTGCCTGGAGGAGTCCATTTCAGCTCAACCTTTGGGAAGTCTTCTTATTTCACTGATGATTTTCTGGCTTTTGGTTTTTTGTTTATTCCAATGTTGTGATCTTATTAGGCCAGAAAATGCCAAACAGCCTTCTCGGGCATCTATTATGGAATTCCTCAATCCTCTTCATATTAGCTTTGGTTTCCTGCCAACATTCAGATCAGTGATGATGCTGTTATATACGTTGACCTTTGTTTTTAGGCTGCATTGCTTGAACATCCAGATGTTGGCTTTCCCCTCTCTTGCATTGATGTCCTTAGTGTCCTGCTGTCCTTGCTGATAAGGCTGCCTAAATAAGTGAAGCTCTCCACAAACTCAAACAAACCCAAGCATGTGGTACGACTGAACTGGATACATCTCACTGAGGCTTCTGTCTCCCACCTCTGGAAGAACTTTTCCTGCATCCCAGGGGAGTCATGGCCAGAGGCTCATCACTTTTTGTTGTGGTGGCAACACATACCCCAAAGGGGCAAAGCAGTCAAGGAAATCACAAGACTGAAGAAGAAGGCCTTTCAGTCTCAATAGATCAGGAGACCTCTGACTCAGACAGGTAGAGATGCCAGAAGGACTGCAACTTTTGTGGTTGAAGAAGCAAAGACTCGGGAGAAGGGGGAGGAGTACTGCAGAGTTGGAAGACTCTGGGGAAGCCTTATACATATCTCTGGATCTGGTCACTGAGGTTGTTGGCAAAGTGTCATGGGTGGATGACATTCACCCCGAGATACTGAAGGCTCTGAATATTGTTGGGCTGTCTGGGTTTACAGGCCTCTACAATGTCACACTGGGGGGTTGGGGGCATTGCCCATGGACTGGCAGGTGGTGGTTCCCAATTTTAATAAAGGTGTACCAGAGTGTATGCTCCACTGTTCATGTTGAGGGAAAACTGGGAAACCTTATTCCAGAGAGCTAGATCAGAGACTTTCAAACTAGACTGTGTTCTGGTGGTTGAACAGTTGACCAGCTCTTTAATCTCACAGGGAGAATGGACTGGTCATGGATGTTTGACCATCCAGTCTATATGAGCTTTGTGAATTTGGAGATGATCAGCTCATCTTTGAGTTTACATTTCAGCAGTAGTCCAGGTAAAACCAGACTCATCACTACTCATTACTGAGACAACATCATCTACATTTACCACTGAATTAAAAATCTGTGTGCATGTTTTCACTTACTATGTTCATGAGTGTCAGAAGATACTTCTGAATGTGGTCTCGGCCATGGAAAAGAAGAACAGAATAGTCCACAGCTAACAAAACCTGGAGGAGGAAAAGAGAGCAGGGAGGGAGGTTAAAAAGTTTAGTAAACTCTACTTCCAACAGTTCACCAACCTCTATCTTAATCGGTTCGTTAACCTCGATGTTAAACAGTTCAGCCTCTTCAATGTAGCGCCGTTGTCGAGCCGAGTCAGATCTTGACCGCAACACATTCTGGTTCAAGTTCAGAGAACCTAAAAGAGGACCTGGAGACAAACAAAAGATCAGGCTCAGTAATCATGAAGGTTAGTTTTACACACAGGTCTATAGTGAAGTTAATATGTTTTATTTTGTTGTACATTGATGTGTCAGGATCCTAAGGACTCATGTGGACTTGTGTGTTTTTTGGGGTTTTGTGTTTCCTGTTTTATTGTGTAATCCCTGTTCTTGTTTTCTTGTGTATTATTTACTTCCTGTCTTTGTTCTTTCCCGCCTGTTTTGATTGTTTTCACCTGTGTCTTGTCATGCACCTGTTTCTGTTTCCCTCGTTGTCTCCTCCCTTATATATACCGGTCCTTTCCCTTTGTTCTCTGTGGAGTCATTGATGTTTGTTTGGTTTGCCAGTTTCCTGTGCTCCTGCGTTTCTCTGTGTTTTCCCTGCGTGTGTCTTCTGGAGTTTTTGTAGTGGTGTAATAAATCACCTTGCTGCATTCTACCTGCCATTGTCTGCATTTGGGTCCTTTGTCCTGCTGCTGAGATGGCAAATCGTAACAGAATGACTCGACCACCAAATGTGGACCCAGCAGACAGCCGTCCTCACCTGCGGGACTCCTGGACTCAATTAACCCCCGCGGAGGCATTCTGCAAATTTCTGAGGATTCGACCGCCGGTGAGTGATCAGCCTCCCTCTCCCTATGAGGGCACTCGGCTGGCCATTTTCTCGGGGACCCGCGGGGGTCGCGGAGGAGGTGGTTGTCAGGGCTGCCTCAGCCTCCAGTGCCCGGCCAGCCGCTGCCGCCGCAGCCTCGGCCAGCTGCCGCCTAGCTGTCAGCCTCACCAGTCAGACCTGGTCTCATTAGGAGAGATGGCATTCATCCCACGCCTCCAGCGAAACCGTAAGGAATCTTGGAGTTATCTTTGATCAGGATATGTCCTTTAACTCCCACATAAAACAAACTTCAAGAACCGCCTTTTTTCACTTGCGTAACATTGCAAAAATCAGGCACATCCTGTCTCAAAAGGATGCAGAAAAACTAGTCCATGCATTTGTTACATCTAGGCTGGACTATTGCAACTCTCTATTTTCAGGCTGCCCCAATAAGTCCCTTAAGACTCTTCAGCTGATTCAGAATGCTGTGGCACGTTTACTGACAAGAACTAGGAAAAGAGATCACATTTCTCCAATATTAGCTTCTCTACACTGGCTCCCTGTAAAATCCAGAATAGAAATAAAAATCCTTCTCCTCACCTTCAAAGCCCTAAATGGTCAGGCAGCATCATATCTTAAAGAGCTCATAGTACCCTGTTACCCCACTAGAGCACTGCGCTCCCAGAATGCAGGGTTCCTTGTGGTTCCTACAGTCTCAAAGTAGAATGGGAGCCAGAGCCTTCAGCTATCAAGCTCCTCTCCTGTGGAACCAGATCCCAGTTTGTGTACGGTAGGCAGACAACCTCCTCACATTTAAGAGTAGGCTTAAGACTTTCCTCTTTGATAAAGCTTATAGTAGTGCTGACTCAGGTGACCCCTGAGCCCCCCCTTAATTATGCCGATATAGGCCTAGACTGCTGTGGGACTTCCCATGATGCACTGAGCTCCTCTCTCCTCCTCTTCCCCTCCATCTGTACGGCCTCATATCCCATCAATGCTTGTTATTAATTCTCTCTCTCTGTGCGCGCGCAGGTGTTTCTGCCTCCAGAGCTGTAGAGTCTGGATCTATGGTTGCAGCCACCTGCTGCCCTCGTGTTCCTGCTCTGCACCTGCTGCTGCTATTAGTTATTGCTCTTAGTATTATTTCTGTTAATATTAACATCAATACCATTACCACTACTACTTTACATCCCTATGTAGAACTGTATTGTGCTGCTGTATGTTCTCTTTCCTCCTGCTCTCTCTCTCCCGCCCCCTCCCCCTTCAACCCAACCGGTCGAGGCAGATGACCGCCCACCCTGAGCCTGGTTCTGGTTCTACTCAAGGTTTCTACCTGTTAAAAGGGAATTTTTCCTTGCCACTGTCTCCTAGTGCTGCTCATGGTGGGAACTGTTGGGTCTCTGTAAATATCAAGAGTCTGTCTAGATCTGCTCTATATGAAAAAGTGCCCTGAGAAAAACTTTGTTATGATATAGCGCTATATAAATAAAACTGAATTGCATCAGATCTATTTCTGATTTAAAACTAGCTGAGTCATCATCGCTGATCTAAGGACAGAAACGGATGTTTGGTTCTGAAGATGTTTGGTTGCTATAAATAAATCAGTGAGCAAGAAGCAGATCAAATCTCCGGGTGAAAGTCATTTTACATTTAAGTGCAAACAGACTCGAGGTCAGTGTCATTGTCACGTGTTAGAACTAAGCCGTTTTCATTGGCCAGTGAAGGAAGCAAAAAACAAGTCATGCAAGCGCCCCCCAAAGGCTGCAGTGTTTCATTTATTTATTCCTCCATCAGTTTTGTTTTTCCATATAGATTGTGTTTGATTCAAGATTGCTTTATTTTCCATCCATCACGACTCCTGAAACCTGTGACAGAGTAACTGAGATAAGACAAGGTTCACACTTTGCCTTACTACCACAGCCCTGACTGAGATACCACCGTCCCGTGAGACCAAACATGAATGACCGAGTGTCTGTAATACTGACCAGAGACGCTCAACATTGTGAGAACATGACGAGATTTTCTTACTGAGATTAAACGTGCAGGTCAACATTCTGTCAGTAAAGTTTCGTTTTAATGATGCTTTCATTGTGTAAACAATAGTAACTCTGCTGATCTGAAGTTTAACTTCCAACGTCTACTTTACTAAATGTAACCCACAGCAGGTTTACATCCTAACAGTAACAAGGGATTGTATGCCCGCGGCCGTACGCAAATATTATTAAAACAACTGAAATGTGATGGCCTTGGTATGTGTCGTCTTGTTTGTTCTCCCGTTTCCCTTCCCCCTTTGTGTCTGTTTGGGTCGACGTGACCTGGCTGAGCTCCCTCCTACGCACCTGCTGTGTGACCTAATTACGCACACCTGCCTTCCATCAGCCTCATCAGCCTGCAGCATATATACCCCGGTTCTTCAGTCAACTATTGCGGTAGTGTGTTTTTGGCCGCTAACTAAACTACCTAGTTAGTTGTTACTGTACTGTGAGCTTCTCAAGCTAATTGTACTTTCTTGTCTTCAGTGTTCTACCTCGGATCATTGCCTGCCTGCCTGCCTGCCTGCCTGCCTGCTTGCCTGTCCGCCTTGGATTCTGGATTACTCTCCACACTCACGCTTCTCCCCGGACCAGGAGCCAGCCACATCACCCGACCTCCCCGTGCTCCCTCTCGTCGTCCAGTCCCCGTACCTCCGGACACTTTTCCCCTCTTCCCTGTGTTTGGTGAAGAAAAACTTCTGCTTAAACTCTCCTGAGCTTCAGTCTGCGCTTGGGTTCATTACCAGTGATCGTAACAGAATGATCTGGCTGCAACCGGACCCAGCAGACTCCGACAGTCACGATCAGACAACCGAGAATCTCCGCCATGCTCTCTCCAGTCAGGGGAACCTGGTTGGACAACACGACCTGGTTCTTTGGGAGGTAGTGGAGACTCTCCGTAATATCACCACCAGCATGATGCGGATAGAGAATCGGCTTAACCCGGCCCAGGCAGCTCCAGCTATCCCCAGTTCCAGCGCTCCGAGCCAGGCCTCAGCATCGGCTTCGGCCCCTCCCGCTTCCCAGCCGAGGGAGTTTTATGTTCCCACTCCCGAGCGATACGATGGGGATTTGGGGACGTGCGGCTCCTTCCTGCTCCAGTGTTCTCTGGTCTTCGAGCAACAGCCACAGACCTACGCCACAGAAGTCCAAAATTGCTTATATTGTGGGATTACTTACCGGCAAAGCCAGGGCATGGGGAGCGGCAGTCTGGGAGAATTCTCCATTGATCAATTCCTCTTATGCTAACTTTGTTTGGGAGATGAGGAAAGTTTTTGACCATCCAGTTAAAGAAAGGGAAGCTACGAAACGAATTCTAAATCTCCGCCAGGGCACTCGCAGCGTTTCAGAGTATTCTGTGGACTTTAGAACACTAGCAGCAGAAGTAGGTTGGAACGACGAGGCACTGCAGGGCCTTTTTCTTAACGGGCTCAATGAGTCCCTAAAGGATGAGCTAGCGTCCAAGGATGAGCCAAACAGTTTGGACGAGCTTATTTCTCTGACAATCAGGTTAGACAACTGCCTGGGAGAGAGCCAGATTTAGTCCCCATCCCAGTCCATCCTCTGTCCTGCCATCAGTTGCCCCCGTATCTAGCCCCCCGTCCAGTTCAGCACCCCCCTTGGCCACCGGAGACGAGCCTATGCAAGTGGGATGGGCTCGCCTCTCCCCGGCAGAACGTCAGCGGAGGATTCGGGCTGGCGTCTGCATTTATTGTGGGCAGGCTGGCCATTTCCTGGCCAACTGTCTCGAGGTGGTAAAAGGGAAGGCTCGCCAGTCAGTCGGGGTTCTGGTGAGTCAATCCTTGTCACCCCGGCCACGTATTCTTTTCGAAGCTAAACTCTGTATTAAGAACATATCTTTTCCTCTTTCGGCTCTGGTAGATTCGGGAGCCGACGAGAGCTTCATTGACAGCGATCTGGTCTCCCAAGCGGGCATATCGGTGAAACCACTAGCGGCTCCCCTTGAAGCTCACGCTTTGGATGGGAGCGTAATTGCTCGAGTCACTCACCAGACGGAGCCAGTACATCTCCTACGCTCTGGTAACCATTGGGAGAGGATCCAGTTCCATGTGATCTCCTCTGCTCATGCTCCTGTCGTGCTGGGCCAACCTTGGTTAGTAAAACACAACCCACACATTGACTGGGTTACGGGCAAAGTGGAGAGCTGGAGCCCTTTTTGACACTCCATCTGTCTCCAGTCGGCACTAGCTCCAGTCATCACAGCCGTTCCGGACTCCAAGCCTCCTGATCTCTCGTCCATCCCCCTCAGCGTATCATGACCTAGGTGAGGTCTTCAATAAACAACGGGCACTGTCTCTACCTCCTCACCGACCCTACAACTGCACCATCGATCTTCTTCCTGGGGCCCCACTTCCATGCAGCCGCCTTTACAACCTGTCGCGGTCTGAGAAGGAAGCTATGGAGAGGTACATTCATGACTCCCTAGCCGCAGGACTCATTCGGCCATCCTCCTCTCCTGTTGGGGCGGGGTTCTTCTTTGTATCCAAAAAGGATAACTCTCCGACCCTGTATCGACTACCGGGGCCTAAACAATATCACAGTAAAGAATAAGTACCCCTTGCCTCTCATCAACTCTGTTTTTGAATCTCTGCAGGGAGCCACGGTGTTTACAAAGCTGGATCTCAGAAATGCCTACCATCTCGTCCATATCAGAGAGGGCGATGAGTGGAAGACCGCCTTTAATACTCCCCTGGGACATTATGAATACCTGTCATGCCTTTTGGTCTTACCAAGGTCCTGCTGTTTTCCAGGCTCTGGTCAATGATGTGCTCCGAGACTTCCTCAATCGTTTTGTATTTGTGTATCTGGACGACATTCTCATCTACTCCCAGACCTTGGAGGAACACATCAAACACGTGAGACTAGTCCTACAGAGACTGTTGGTTAATAAACTATTTGTGAAGGCTGAGAAATATGAATTTCATGCTAACTCAATTTCGTTCCTGGCAGGTGCAGACGGATCCAGAACAGACACCTCCCGTCAGTTTATTGTAGAGGTAGATGCCTCAGACACCGGTGTGGGGGCAGTTCTCTCTTGGCGTTCCTCCTCAGACCTGAAACTCCACCCCTGTGTGTTTTTCTCCCGCCGACTGTCGCCAGCTGAAAAACTATGACGTTGGGAACCGCAAGCTTCTGGCCGTCAAGCTCGCCCTGGAGGAATGGAGGCACTGGTTGGAGGGGGCGGCTATCCCATTCGTTGTTTGGACTGACCATAAAAACTTATCATACATTCAGACGGCCAAACGCCTTAACCCCCGCCAAGCCCGGTGGGCATTATTTTATCTACCGCCCTGGCACCAAGAATGTTAAACCAGACGCTCTCTCTCGGCAACATGTCCCTGATGAGGCCACTACCAGCCCTGACACTATTATCCCCTCATCTTGTGTGGTCGCTGCTGTGGGTTGGAGAATTGAGTCTGTGGTGAGGGCGGCTCAGCAGGCTCAACCAGATCCAGGTACGGGCCCACCTAACTGTCTGTTTGTACCTAATTCTGTTCATTCCCAGGTCCTCCAGTGGGCGCATGAATCATGTTTCGCCTGCCACCCCGGTATCAACCGTACCCTATCCCTTCTAAAACGCCACTTTTGGTGGCCTACGATGGATGGAGACATCCGTGCGTTTGTGGCAGCCTGCACCGTGTGTTCCCGGGGAAAGGCTAGACATCGACCACCAGCCGATCTGCTCCACCCACAAGGCAGTCTGCGCTTGGGTTCATTACCAGTGATCGTAACATGAAAAATAAAATCACCAGTCAAGATCATAACATGAGGCTCTGGTTTCAGTGTGTTGAAAAGTTGGTTTAGGGTTGTTTTTTTGTTTTTTTTTATGGCATTTTGCAAATAAAGAAATAAAATTATTGACATACAAGTTTCTTGGCAGACATTTTATCAATTAAAATATTAAATCAAGTTTCAATATGAGTTTCTTTAGTTACATTTTCTGTTAATAGTTATTAAGGTCGACCAGAAGGTTTGACTAAAGGTTCAGTCCCAAAAACTGAATCATAGTTTTGTTGTAACAGAAGGAACAAAGATGGTCAATATATATTTATTAACAATAACTGAATAAACAGAATAACATCTGTGACGCATTTTCAGAGAGGCTTTATCTGAACCTAAACATTTTTATGTGAATAACCATGTTTCTTCCAAAATATACCAAAATGATTTGCCAAAAAGTACATTCATATGTTTACTGATTGAAGCTGTCTGGATTACGTCTCTTATATTCATTTGTTCATTTTTTAGTAACAAGAAGGAATTCCTGATGTACAACTCGAGTTCTGTAGGTAAAATCTCAGGACTTTAACAGCTGATAGAAAAGAGCCAAAGACAACTGAACATTATAATCTGATGAAGAAAAATATTACCCTCTTAAACACAAGTATTATTTAATCATTTTAAATGTTGTGTTTCTGAGTGGAGAGTTTCTAAAAACATCTGTTGAATGTGTTGTTGAGGAAATTACATCAGCAATCAGAAACAGACACTCTGAGGTCACATTGTTCCGCCGGAGGCTCAGGATGAGTTTAACTGAGGTGAAAGAAAACTCTCTTCTCATTGGCCGATGCTCATTTAAAGACAAACAGATTTCTGGAGTCAGTGACTGAGAGGACGAACGATTCAGGAGCTGAACTATCCGTCAACTTTCAAAACCTCCAAAAATTCCAAAACCCTGAACCTCGGACTGCCACGTCGCAGCTGGCTGAGTGTGTGTGTGTGTGTGTGTGAGTATCTCTGCCAAGTTTCCTGGAACAGTTTCTCTGTTTTCAGTTTGATTCTTTCCTTCTGCAGATATTTTGGAGCAGCTACACTGTAAAAAAGCAGGTTGTGTGTTTGTTTATCTCATGATTTCTCCTCTTTGTGATGTGAACTGAGCGACTGACCTCAGTCAGCCTATCATAACATGACAACACTCAACTACAGAAGAATTTCCTGCAGGAAGTGCGTGAGTGTATAAATATTGACTTTGAAATCTGATTCTACTGACAACGTTTGACATTAATCAGGTTTCCATCCAAATGTAACTCACATTTTAACTTAATTTCCAGAAACCCATGAACAGAAACCCTGACCTGCTGCTCGTCTCCACCCACTACTGCTGTGTGAACATGAGCTGATTGGTTGATGGAGATAAACAGCAGGTGGAGCTAATCCTCCACTCGCTGCCATTAAACCACCACAGAAGAAGAAGGGGACACAACGAGATGACGTCATTCAAAGAGCTCCAGTCAAAGCTCAGATGATGGAAAACCATGTGGAGAACATGATGGAGATACAAGCTTTCTGTCAGTTCCATGTGTTCGTGTGAGGAAGGTTACAGCCTCCTCTTCACTCCACACACAGGTGATGTTTTCAGCCCTTCACTTTGACTCACAGGCTTCATGGACGCCAGCATTTATTATTCAGGTATAAATGTGCATAAAGCAGGTGGATGGAAACAGACTTACAGTCATGAAGGGAATTGAAACCATCAGGTTCCCCAAACTGCACTTTACTGTCTTTGTACTTGTTTTGTGTATCTGTTTGTTGGTTGAGTTACAGCTTCAGGTTAAACTCTGTGAACGTGATAAATGAGAACTGAACCTTGATAACTGGGAACGATCACAGATGTGACAACAAACATCTGTTTGTATTTTAACAGCTCACAGTGGATTCATGAATCCTTCTGTATGTTTGTGTTTTCTCACCTCGGAGGAAGTCCTCAGCAGTTTCACTGACAGCTGGTTGTTTCTTGATGATGGCTGAGGAACGATAAACAATGTGTTGTCTTCCTCCTTCCTCGTCTTCCTCCTCTTCTCCTCCTCCTCCTCCTCCTGTCATCCGTCGATCCAACGGCTCGATGAAAAACTCCTCCTGACCCGTCCGGATCATCCCGGCCTGGAGCCACAGAGAGAGAGCTGTTATCTACCGAGATAATCTACTGTGAATCTACTAATAATCTACTGTTAATCTACTGTGAATCTACTGTTTAATCTACTGTGAATCTACTAATAATCTACTGTTAATCAACTGTTTAATCTACTGTTAATCTACTGTGAGTCTACTGTTTAATCTACTGTTTAATCTACTGTTAATCAACTGTTTAATCTACTGATAATCTACTGTTTAATCTACTGATAATCTACTGTTTAATCTACTGTTAATCTACTGTTTAATCTATTGATAATCAACTGTTTAATCTACTGTTTAATCTACTGTTAATCTACTGTTAATCTACTGTTTAATATTCTGTTAATCTACTGTTAATCTATTGTTTATCTACTGTGAATCTACTGTTAATCTACTGTTAATCTACTGTTTAATCTACTGTTTAATCTATTGTTTAATCTACTGTTAATCTACTGTTTAATCTACTGTTTAATCTATTTATAATCTATTGTTTAATCTACTGTTAATCTACTGTTTAATCTACTGTGAATCTACTGTTAATCTACTGTTTAATCTACTGTATAATCTATTGTGCTGTGAATTTACAGAAGTAATTAAGTGTGACTCAGCGATATTCAGATCTTAGTGAGCATCAGTATTTTAGAGTAAATAAAGATGATTAAAATGTGAGTCAGCAGTTTCTGTCCATGATGATCCAGCAGCAGCGTCTGCAGCGTCACTAATGACTCAAACTGAACAAAGTGATTGATTAATTGTGTTGTATGTGTTTAGGTGTTCCTGTTATTGTGTCCACCTGCAGGTATAATCAGATATAATCGGTCGCTGTTGCTTTAAGTCACATCAGCAACTGCAGCAGAAAAATATTTGTGTTTCTGTCCACTTTAAACACCTCATCTTTGCTTCACATCTGGCTTCAATCAGCCGGCTCTGCTCACGCTGTAAGAAGTGAAGATAAACTCCAACACATTTGCACAGAGATCACTGATTAAAGCTGCTTCAGGTCGTCATGTTTTACAGTGTTTGGTTTGTGTCTCTGCAGGCCTGAAATAATTTCTGTTCTCACATTGATCGACTTCTGCTAACTTTAAGGCTTTCATTAAAATATCTCGCTTATTGTTATAAAAGAAACATCTTATAATTATTTTTGTTGTCATTCATCAGTTAAAGTGGAAGGAAGCTGCAGTTCTGACACTGTCTGAACATGTTCTCATGTTTCTCAGCATGTACGGAGAGTCAGAAGGCTCAAAACACACCAACAGCTGTACAAACATCTGCCTCCATCAGCGGCTTCCTCACAGGAGGATGATGAGGATGTTTAATTATTTAATTAATTTACGTGGTGAGGATATTTAGTTATTCTGTGTATTATATGAGGAGAAGATTTAAACATGCAGCGTATGAAGAAAACAAAGCAGTGCAGATGATTTCAGAAGCACCAGAGTGTGAAATAATACCAGTTAAATGTTTGGAGATTTTTACGCACATCTATCCAACGGTCAATGATTTAGGGTTTTATCGCTGTTAGGAGGGGTCTGATGATGTCGTATATATATGACATCAGTATATTGTTATTGGGGAGTGTTGAGGAGAGAGTGATAAGGAGGGAGTGAAACAGTGAATGATTTCGGACTTCTGTCATAAATCAACTATCAGGTGACCCCTACCAGTCCATCACAGTTGCTGATGGCGACAGATGTATCCTCCATGTTGGACACCTCTCCTGTGTAGAAGCAGCCAGCGTCTCCTATTGGCTGAGAGAGTTTGTGTCCTGACTCCTCCCACCACTCCATGGTGGCGGCGGGGGCGACGAGGCGGGAGTTCGGACGCAGCCGCAGGTGGAGCTCCTGACCAAACACCGTCACGTTGTAGAAAAGTTCCACCTCCTTAGCCCTGTAACTCCGCCCCCTCCAACCGTGCCCTGTGTGGTTGGATGGTGACCCATCTGTGGGCGGGGCCTGCCGTGGTGTGGGCATGTCTGTTTGAGTCTGTCTTTTGTTTCTGTACTTGTTTGAGTCTGTGGGCGTGCCCTCTGCAGGGTGGGTGTGTCTTTTGCTGTGGTAAAGGTGGTGGGCGGAGACTGACACAGACAGGAACCGCCCCTCTGAGTTGGTCCTGATTGGACAAATGACACCGAACTCTGACAGGACCTGATGGAGAGAGTCTGAGAGAGAGAAAGATAAAATGTCAGACTTCTTCTTAGTGATGTCCGTGTGATGTCAGTGTGATGTCACCGTGATCACAGACCTCAGATTTTGACTTGCTGAATTAAAATGGCTGAAAAAAGTCAATCAGGTCAGATTGTCTTACTTCTGGAACAGAACCTGGAAGTTCTGGTTTCACTTCTCTACAAGGAGAGAGACGCAGCTCGCTAACACTTGCTTAAATGACTAAAAGTGTGACTGGAGTCTGGTGAGAGTGATTATTAAATACACCACATGTTTGAGGCAGAATGTGCAAAATCTGGAAACCTGAAAAACAGACAGAAAGCTTTAAACATCTGGAACTGAGAGCCAATCACAGCAGAGCCTCCCACGCTGCAGAGTGACATCACGTGTGTCTGTGTGCGTGTGTGTGTGTTTCAGTATCAGTACAAAGAAATATCTGAGGTGATTTAACAAGGAAGGAGGCTGCTCTCCTCCTGTCTGAGGTCATGGAGGTCAAAGGTCACACACACACACACACACACACACACACACACAGAGGATATGATGAAATATGATCTGAATCCTTCACATTCCCGAAACGCCAGAGACGCATAAACACAGAGATTTATGGGAAAAACGTGGAGAGGAAGAGTTTCCATCTGCTACTGAACCGTTAGAACAAACTGGGAACACTGGGAGACTGACAGCTGCTCAGTGATTGGTCAGTCGGTCAGTCTGTCTGTTTATCAACTGTTTCACCTTCACTGCAGAGGTGGAGGACTAAACGATAACCACAGAAGAAGAAGACAGAGCTGGAGGAGGGCTGAGAAGAATCCCAAAATCAACAGTAGTAGTAGTAGTAGTAGTAGTAGTATTTACAGTAGTATGGTTAGTAGGAGAACATGCAGCAATAGTAGTAGTAACAGCATTCACAGTAATACTACCAGTAGCAGTAGTACTAACCGTAACAGCAATAGTAGTGGTAGTAGTATTGTACTAGTAGAATTATTATCGTAGTTGTACCATTAATAGTAGTACTAACAGGAGCAAATATTATATTAACTATAGTAGTGGAAGTTGTAGTAGTACTGATAAAAGTAGTAATAGCTGTAGTACAGTGGTGCAACATTAGTCGCAGTACCAACAGTAGTATGAGTAGTACATTGTAGCAATAGTACTAACAGTAGTAACAGTAGTACTGACTGTAGCGGTAGCAAACAGTCGTAGTAGTGGTAGTACTAACAGGAGCAAATATTATATTACCAGTAGTAGTATTACAGTAATAGTAGTAGTATTACAGTATCAGTAGTAGTATTACAGTAATAGTAGTAGTATTACAGTATCAGTAGTAGTATTACAGTAGCATTACAGTATCAGTAGTAGTATTACAGTATCAGTAGTAGCATTACAATATCAGTAGTAGTATTACAGTAGTATTACAGTATCAGTAATAGTATTACAGTATAAGTAGTAGTATTACAGTAATAGTAGTAGTATTTCAGTATCAGTAGTAGTATTACAGTAGTATTACAGTATCAGTAGTAGCATTACAGTATCAGTAGTAGTATTACAGTAGTATTACAGTATCAGTAGTATCGCTGTGTCTCACCTGAGCTTTCTCTGATGTAAACTGAGTGTAAACAGTTGATCGGCAGCAGAAACACAATAATCAATAATCCAAAATGAAACTCGTCCATCCTGACAGAGAGAGAGAGAGAGACGGGCAGACTGATAAATAGACAGACAAGCAGAGAGACACACTGATAAATAGACGGGCAGAGAGACAGACAACTACAGAGAGACAGACAGACTAACGGAGAGCTGCTGTGTACAGACTGAACTCTAACAGACACTCCTCCACTCTGTCTCAGTATCTCCTCCCTCTGTCTGTCTGCCTGTCTGCCTGTCTCTCCTCCCCCTCACTGCTCTGTCTGTCTCTCTCAGCAGCAGTATTACAGTAGTAGTAATACTGCAGTAATAAGACTAGTAGTATGCAGCTGGTTGCTAACAGGTTAACAGTGAACCTGCAGAGTTTACAGCTGGAAACATCTGCAGCTGCTGAAGTATTCTGTTGTTGGAAAGTCAGATGTTCCTGTGTTCTACTGTGTTTTCACTGTATTTCCACTGTGTTCTACTGTGTTTCCACTGTGTTCCTGTAAGATTAAACTCTGTTCTTCTCTGTAAGATGTACCATTTAAATCAATAAGCAGTAACAGGGTCCCTCTTTCCTCTGCAGCTCTTTCTGCTGGAGGCTCGGGGGTGGATGGAGTCTAACACAGCAGCAGCAGCAGCACCACCACCTGCTGGAGAAGAGCCTAACGTACAGCTAACAAACATCTGTCACACATTAAGGAACAGTTCAACATTTTGGGAAAAACTCTTGTCTTGAAACAAGAAGGAGGATAAAAATCAATATGATGATGAATTTGAAGTGTTCAGTGTTTATTTGTATGAAATCAATATACAGTAATCAAACTGATCGACAGATTATCAAGATATCAGAAACATGTGGAACAAATCACAACAGAACAAAGTTCAACAGAAATCTCAGGTTTCACATGTGACTGAATGATTTATCAGAAACGTATCGTCGTCATGTGTCAGACTTGATATTTAATCATCAATAATTACCATCAGAAATCAATTCTATTCTGTTTATATCATCACTCATTCAAACTGACATCATGATTAGAGAAATGAGGAAAATAAAACATTTATGTTAAACTTCATTCATGTAGAAACATTTTAAACTGATTCAACACATTACACTGTTCATGAACAACCAGTTTCTAACTGAACTCATTATCTAATTAAAATCTTTATTTTCAAGTTTAAAATCAACAAACAATAACTTGAAAATATTCAAACTTCCATTAATGATCAAAACAAATGAATAGTCATGATTTATGGATAGTGATACAAACACACAAGAGGTCAAAGGTCAAACCACAAACAGCAGAAAACTTAACATAAGACTTTTAGTATCTAAGCCAACAACAAAGTACAAACATCCAACCTGACCATAACCCTTCCTAAAGCGTATCTGGTGAAGTTGTGTATAAATGTGATTTTCAGGAGACAGCTGGCAGTGCGACCTCATCCCACACAGCTACTGAGTCTGCAGCCTGTTCATCACCGCCAGCCAAAATAACTAATCCATTCCATTCAACCCAGTATACCCACTGTGATCTCTATCTAATTCCCTGATCGTACATGCGAACCATTCACCAAGTTCACGCCATTTAATGGAAATTTTCACTTTTATGTTCTGAACATTGTAGAACATGTCAGAGGTGTAGTGCTCTCCATTATTAGCTGTGACCATCTCATCTATTTTATCCAGAAGGTCTTTAACCTGCACCCTGTTTCCTCTCCTTGTGTTGTCAAACACACTGAATTTACCACCACATCTGTAGACCAGATCAGCCACACATTTCTCGGCCTGGATCAAACCATCAATGGACTGGCCTTTTAGTGCATCTCCATAAGTGAAAAGGACCATTGTATAAATAGGAGCATCTTTGCCGAAGAGTCTCGGCAGCATCTTAAACAGTTTGATGTCTGAAATGGTGATTCTGCCTATTTGGACCACAATGATGAAGGCATGTGGTCCTGGATCAGCCTCTTCTACTGACTTCATGATTTGTTCAAACAGCTTTCTGGGAGACATACGTTTCCCAGTGAATCCTGGAGTGTCCACCACTGCAATCTGACAACCCTCAACTGTGGCTGATTCAGAGACAGTCTCAGTAGTTACTGCTCTAAAGTTACAGGCTGATCTGATCTTATCCCAGGATGGTGTTTCCTGATGCACTCTTCCCTCTTCCAGGTAGACCGAGCAGCACGATCCTCCTGACCCTCCTGGGATCATCAGCTGAAGGAAGGAAAATAGAGAGAGACATCACAAACATTTTTAGAAATGTTTTAGTACTTCTGACTGTTTAGTACTTCTGACTGTCATAAAACTCTCCAGACGTTCTGCACGTTACCAAACCCCCACTTCAGTGGTGGGCTCAGGCTGTCTAAGGGGCAGGGATGAAAAAAATCCAGCAACCAACAAATTTTCTAGCATGTAGGGCAGCCTATATGGCATTGCATGGGGGTCATCGCCTCCCCCCTGCCCCTGCCCCTGCCCTCCATTTTGCAGTCACAGAGATCTGAAAATTTCAATCAAACGTGTCTGTGATTAGTTCAAGTGTCTGTTGGTAAGTTTTATGAATATGGATGAAACCAATCAATGATGACGTAAGGTACCCGTGCTGATGCATTTGTAGTTTCTTCAAGGGAGTTGTCATATTCTATGCTCAAAAAGTAATTGATGTTTAACTTAAAATCACAAAGGTTTCAGTTTCTAACAAGTTTGTTAGTGGAGGTGATTTGTCTGTACTTCACTCACTGCCCAGTAGAACTCAGTAGATCTCAGTAGAACTCTGGTAGATAAGCTAATGAACTGATGCATGTCATAAAATCTGTATGAGATCATTACTGAGGTGGCCTGACTTCTCCAGCAGCTCTCTGACTTGTTCCTGTCCTCCATTTTCATTGTTGAACACATGACATCTCCCTGCAAAACTTTCAACAAGAGGTGGAAGTGGACCTGGATCTTCCTTGATGAAATCATCCAATGTCATGTTATTTAAGATGTCTCCAGATGTGAAGAGCAGGTAACAGTTGCTGAACCCCTGATCCCTGAGGACTCTGATAGCTGCCTCCACTGCGTTTTTTTGCTTGATGGTGAATCGATCTATTTTAACCACCACCAGGAACAAACAAGGTCTGGAGGACTTCAGGAGCTCCTGACAGGTGGTCTGAATCTCCCTCTCAGATCCTAATATTCCTGGAGTCTCGACCACTGAGATCCGTTTCCCAACCACAGTGTCAGTTTTTGTAGAGACTTCTTTTGTCACTGATGTGAAGCATAGTTTTGACTCAAATGCTGGTCGTCCTAGGATGCTGTTTCCTGAAGCACCTTTACCAACTCCGGTGTTTCCCAGAAGGATAATAGTGAGATCTGGACCTGGATCCATGTTTGACCGACAAAAAACCTGCTGGAGACTAAAAGAGGTTAGAGTCTGAAAGGTATTTCTGGAAACAATCTGAAGAAATGGTACAGGACAGGATTAAACTGGTTTATTCCATCATTTCTCTCAGTTATAATAACTTTGTATTCAGCGAGTTAATATTTGAGATCTGAGAAAGCATGACATCACAGTGACATCACTAAGAAGAAGTCTGACAGGTCAGAAACCTACCGACCTGCTGTTCCCTTGTCTGGAAGTCAGTGGGTTTCTTGAATGGGTTTTTGGTTTGATGCCTGAAATAAGGTCTGTGGTTAACACAAGTGTTTTGTTCTGTGACATAAAATACGTCAGTAAATACCCCACTCATGAACTTTGAAGCTTTTACGCTGTACACACTCTTATCCCATTAATGCTTGTTACTAACTCGACAGCCTCCCTCTCTCTCTCTCTCCCTCTCTCTCTCTCTCTCCCCTTCTGTTGCTTTCTGCAGGTGTTTCTGCCTCCGGACCTGTAGAGTCTGGATCTATGGTTGCAGCCACTTGCTGCCCCCATGTTCCTGCTCAACAGCCACTGCTGCTATTACTGTTATTGCTCTTATTTGTTATGGGATGGCTAGGCTCTCCTTAGTTCTTGTTTGGGGGTTGTGTTTTCTGTCTCTGTCTGTCTTCCCTGTCTACCTGTGTGGAGTGATCTAGGTCAAGGGGCGTGGTCCGGAGCTGGTGGCTGCTGCAGCTCTATCGTGACAGCTGTGTCCAATTCACAATCACCTCTGCCAGTACTTAAGTCCTGGTCTCCCTCATCATCGTCGCCAGATTGTACCATTGACTTACGTGGACCTGCTCCTGGAAATCTCTGCCTGGCCCGGACCTCCGCTCTGCTCCCTCCTCGTCATCCTCTACGTGCAGGCCAGTGACCACCCTGACTCAGATTCCGCGCTGGTCGTCCCCCATTCCGTCCTGGAGGTTACCCAGCTTTGGTTTGGTCCCTTCTCCCCGGCACTGGCCTGACATCGATGTTCTCTGCCTTCCTGCTCTCCCAAGCCCAGTCACTGCTCGAACTCAAATTACCTGTTCATTTAATAAACTGTGCCAAACTGTTTAATCCAAGTCTCTTTGTTTGGTCTCTGCGTGCTGGGTCGACACAACGCCTCTTAACATTATTATATTGCTATTAGTATTATTTTTATTAATATTAACATCAATACCATTACCACAGCTATTACTTTACATCTCCATGTAAGAATAATAAGGATAATAATTTAAAAAATAATAACAATTTAAAAAAAAAGGTACAATTCATAAAAATCAGGAAAACGTAAATACACGTGAGACTATGGAAGTGTGTGTTGATGTTGGTGTAGGTGTGTAGGTGTGTGTGTGTGTGTGTGTGTGTCCTACTCCTGATACAGTCTGTGTGTCTTTTCTCTGTCACTGAGATCTGTGAAGTTTGGGATTAACACATTAAATGTCTTAAAGTAATTTACTCTGATATGACTATCTGTCAAAAGTGCCCTGAGATAACTTTGTTATGATATGGCACTATATAAATAAAACTGAATTGAACTGAATTGAATTACGTGTCTTAAAATAGGCGGTTGCTAACAAGTGGCTAAATGATACTACAGAGGTTGTCAGGGACATTAAACGTCATCACGTCAAACACAGAAACTCATCATGAGCTCAACCTGAAACATCTACAGCAGTAAAATGCAACATCCACATTAATGCAGCAGGAACATTAATCCAGAAACAGCAGATAGAACAGGAACACACTGATACTGCTACATGAGTACTTTTACTGCCCATACTTTAACTACATTTAGCAGATAATACTTCAGTAAGGTTTTGAATGCAGGACTTTTACTTGTAGTGGAGTATTTCATAGTGTGCTATTAGTACTTTTACTTCAGTAAAGGATCTAAATACTTCTTCCACCACTGACAGGGAGTGGGTTTACATGTGCACCAGTATTCTTGTTACGATCTGGTTTAAGAGTATCATGGTTATGTTTTGCGCCTGTAAACATCAGATCCTGGTTTCAGAAACCTGGATATGTTACCTGCAGCACTCTGATAGAAACCAGGATACTGTGGTGTGTAAACACCTGATCAGGTTTCTGGTCTTTCTCTGTTGGTACTGAACATGGAGGCTGAGATGATGAGAAATTCAGACACCTTCATACTGTTAGAATCATTTAAACAATTCTATGACGTAAACATCAGATCCAGAATAAGATCCAGATCAGAGGCCTGGACTACGAAGCAGGATTTGCGGTTAGCGAGGTAACTTCAGGTTTAACTCTGGGTTAACAGTGGTTCACTTCTTACCGGGGTAAATCGCCATGGTAACTGATGCTGCACGCCTAACCTGCTCCGGAGCAGGTTATGTTGGAGATAACAGATCAACGCGTACAAAAGCCCCGCCTACTGACCAATCAATTCTCTTGGAAAATGGCATCATCAATAGAAAAGAAGTGGAGCTCGGTACGTGGATCATGAGAGGAACTCTTTTTATATGAGAGAGAGTTTCTGACTCATCTGTGTCAGCTTCTTGCAAACAAAGTCAGAGCCATGCCACTGTGCTTTATTATCCTGATATCATCCTACAACAGAGACTGAAGCACTAAAGCCTTGTACTTGTAATTATAAGATATGAAAGTAAGTAAGTATGGTTAACACTTCATTTTACAGGTCTGCGAATTTCATGGTAAGTAGGTGATAAAAAAAAGTTCGACTTCCCAGGTATAAAATGACCTGGATCTTCCACATAGCTTCCGCGTTGTGCGACCCATAGAGCGAGCGCACTAGCTTTTCCTTTAGCCCCGCCTCCCAACTGCTCCGTCTCAGGCTCACTCGCATGAACCACAGAGACTCTATAACTCTGGATTCGGCTATTTATGCATTTTACAACTTTTAGGACATAATGATTTAAATAAGGGCTGTTTAAGTGTTGGTACTGGCGAGTTGTTGTACCTCAAAAACAATTATCTGATGATTTATAGACGTCTCTTTCACAATGTGAGTCTATGAGAAAAAGTCTCTTGGGGTCAGTGTGCATCACGTGACGGACCCGAAAGTTGTAATTACACGGATTGGCCACTATGTCAAATTGGCTTCAAAGCCTGGCGCTCTTCCTGGGGGCTTGGTCTGTTAACAGTCACACAGTCCAGCTGTCCTTCCTGCATTCAGCAGCTGTGTTGCTTTTAGTCTGGATGATGTTTAACTTCTTCATATTTCTGTGATATTATAGTTTGCTCTTAGTTGGTAAAGTATGCCGCTCTGCTGCCAGTACACTTATCATGTTTGCGATTGGTCACATGCTCAACACGCTCATGGCTAGATTAGGAAGCCCTGGGTCGAGTTGATAACCACCATCGTGTGATCGCTTAGCGTGACTGTTAGGCTGATAACGAAACAGATATCCTGGGGATGTTGAACTGGCTTCTAGTACAGGCCTCTGGATACTAATGTGCATGTCAACACTCAGTGTTACCACAACACCATCAACATCTATACTACAGCTGGTAAAATAAAATGATTAACATGTTTAGAACCAGAGAAAATGTCACATGATACAGGCCCTGTTTTATACAAGTTATATAATTAAGTTATATAAGCACAAACATGTTCAATTAAGTGAACAGTCAAGCTCTGTCTGTGTGTGTGTTTGCATATGAAAGAGAAAGCAAATGCAAACATTGCAAACCAAACCAACATTTTTATTTCACATCCTGTTTTTCTGAACTACAGAGTGGATCAGAAACCAGAGACACTAAATGTTTAAAACAAAGAACGTTTACTCTGTGATTTGTCATTTTCTTGAGAGATAAAACAAACTCATGTGATGTTTGAATCAGTTATTAATATTAGGATATCAGACATTAGCAATGACAGCATATTGCTAGACCTAATTTAGTCATTCTGTATAATCAGTGTGCAGACGTGGAAGAACATGGCTGACTTACCTTTCTGTGTCTGTCAGGAACAAGATGGTGCTGCTGTGATCTGCCACACCTTGATTTCACCTGAGTTAACAGCACTGATTGAAATATCAGAACAAACACTCTGTGGTGATGACTTCAGGTGAAGTAACTCAACTGTTGAAAGTAATAAAACTAAAGAAAGAAACAGAAAGTAAAAACAGGATTAAACTTTGAAAACTGTAATAGATTTGGAATAAAGAATATTATTCAACTTGTGCTGCAGACAGAAGTCAAACTGTATTATCAAGAAGGAAGAAAGTCTTTATAAATGTAATCAATCAAAAAATCAATTAAACAATCAATCCATCAAACAAACAAACTAACAATCAAACCAACACTGACCTGAGAGCAGAGCAGACGGTGTTTGTGAGTCCAGAGAGAAAAAAGTATCTCCGTAAATTTCCCGTTACATGTTTATACATCTCATCAATCTCATCAAGCTCTCACAGATCACCTGCAACACTTCTTAAAATGGCCTTCAAAATAAAATCCCCTGATTCGTCTTTTTCTTTCCGACCATCACAGAGGAAGTTATTATTGATATTATGGTGTATTATTGATTAGTCTGAACAGAAATCTCCTCTGTAATGTGTTTATTGTTTCCATGTTTCTCTATTTGTGATCAATCTTCTGTCTGATTGACTTTTATTTTTAGACCGGATGTAGATATTATTTTCTGAACCTGTTGGATGAAGAGCAGAAAGAACCGACAGCAGCTGTGATGGCAGCGAGAGAAACATCCAGTAAGTCTGATTAATTTTTACAATTTGATAGTTTACATGAGTCTGACTCAAAGTCTTTACAGGAAACTCTGTTGGATTTGCTCAGTCTGTCATCACATTATTCATGTTATTAATATTATTAAAATTATTATTGTGCCAATTCTTCTTCATTAAGAGTCCCGTAACAAAAGTTACTGACAGGTTTCATGAGTTTCTATTTATTTATTTATTTATTTACTTACTTACTTACTTACTTATTTATTGTGTCTGTGTTACTTTCATTTTAGTTGCAGACAAGATGCTGCCAGAAGTCAGATGAATGTTATGAATCAGTGAAAATAGAGTTCAATTTCTGATTTAAAGGGTCAATCTTTGTGTTGACCAGTGATTTGAATTAATATAAACTAAATAATTTTGCAGTTAGTTATACAGGAAATATCTAAAATGTAAATAAAAAACAGGTGCAAAGTCAAACAATGAAAATAACATTAAAAACATAGGCTAAATATAAAGAAATTAATAAAAATGATTTTAATGAGGTTATTGAGTGTCGTCTTATTTAAAGTGATGTGCAACATACTCACAAAGTTTGTTCAAAGAGTTAAATACAGTGCTTTTAATCATCAGATCAGACAAAATGTTGCTGTTCTGTAACCTGCAGTAAGTTTAAAAGATCACTTGGTTTATTACTATCCATGTACAGAGAATAGGAATAACTAATTACAGAATGTGATGGCAGTTGAAGAAATAAAAAGAAAGAAAAAGTGCAGTCGCAGTGAAAATAAATGATTTTTCTTTGAGGTTTGACAGTTAAAGAGGAAGTCTGTCTTGTTTCTACTTTTTGTAAGTAACCAAATCTTAATATAACTGTTTCAGCTCCAATCAGACTCAAAGATCTGGAGTCACAGAAGTGTTAAAAACTGAATCAATCCAGACATCAGATCATCCTGTCTGTCAGTCACATTCTGGATCTGATATATGAAAACCTCTTTACCTTCAGCTGAGGATCTCTGCTTTGGAACATCACATTTCTGTTTTTTTATTAAGGCTTCAGTCAGAAGTCCTGTTTGTGCAGCTGCTGCTTCTGTGAAACACAATATATTAATTTCAATGTTATTGATTTATTTCATCACATCATTTATGGTTCTGTTTGGGCGTGTTGTTATTTACAGTTTTTAACTGTAGTAATTTGAGAATTTCATAAATGATCCTGGTCTGAATAATCAGTTAATGTGTTCTCTCTTTCTGAACAGCACCACTGAGAAAAAGAAGAGGCAGTAAGGATGAACCTCCAGGTCTGAAACCTTCCTTCACTTCAACATCACAGCTTCTGGGTTTTAATGTTTGTTCACTGATATGTGCGACAGCGATTTAACATTTCCGGTAACACTTCAATTTACAGGTCCATGAATTTCATGGTCAGTATGTGATAAATAGCGAGTAACATATTTGACGTTTCTTGGAAATTACCCCCAAGTTACCCCAACATTTATCAAAAATGACCCCAACGTTATTTAATAATTATATTCCATTTCTCAATAAGCTGGTAATAAATAACTGGTACTTTTTAAAATACATTTCCAGGAAAGTAATACGAAGTTAATTGAGTTAGTTGTTGCAGCTTAATTACTAGTTTCTGCCTAACTTCTGCTGATCATGTCTGCCCAACTCAAGCCGGCTGATGGCGTTGCCTGAGACTCAGTTTGTCAAGTCGCCAGCAGCTGGTTTTACAACGTAAAGCACATCATCTGTTTCAACAGCCAATCAGCTTGTAGCGATGTCAGCTGGTCATCTCGACCCTCAATCATGACATTTCTTTGTCAGGATAGATTGAGTGATGTGTTGATGTTGCTTGATTGATTTCAATTAACTGGGAGATCTTGCCCTCACTCTTCCTCACCCTCGTCTACCTCCTATCATTGACACTCTCTCTTTTTCTAGCTCTCTCCTCATTGTTGGCATTTTCCTGTAAATGTATTAAAGAAATGACCAGCTAATTTATAACCTGCTTATTGGGAAATAGTGGAATATAATTATTAAATAATGTTGGAGTAATTTTCAATAAATTTTGGCGTAAATGTTGGGGTAACTTGGGGGTAATTTCAGGGTAATTTCCAAGAAATTTCAAATATGTTACTACTTGTATGCTAATTATCACCTACTTATCTATGCTGTATTGAGCTGCTGTATCTTCTCTTTCCTCCTGCTCTCTCTCTCCCGCTCCCCCCTTCCCCCTTCAACCCAACCGGTCGAGGCAGATGACCGCCCACCTTGAGCCTGGTTCTGCTCGAGGTTTCTACCTGTTAAAAGGGAGTTTTTCCTTGCCACTGTCGCATAGTGCTTGCTCATGGTGGGAACTGTTGGGTCTCTGTAAATATAAAGAGTCGGTCTAGACTTGCTCTATTCGAAAAAGTGCCCTGAGATAACTTTGTTATGATATGGCGCTATATAAATAAAACTGAATTGAATTACCATGAAATTTGTGGACCTGTAAAATGATGTGTTACCACATTTCCTGATAGATTTGTATTATTTATGATTCTGTGTGGGGTGAGAGAGTCAAACTGTCCTCTGAAGGTATGGAAGAACTGCAGTACACAAACAAGCAACAGATTAAACAAGACTCAGATCAGAACAAAGATTCTGCGAGAGGAATCATATTCCTGAAAATTCCTAAAAATTAGGAATTAAAGTAGTGAGGCCATATGTGTGCGAGGGAGTTGGGTGTACTCTTCACTGGAAATCTAATTAATGATTAATAATAAATAATATGGTGAAGCGTGTGAACAGTGATATTCTCTATTCCTGTAAATTGGCTGTGTTGAGAGCAAACTTCAACAACACGAGTACAAGGATTTTAAAATGTGTGAAAGGAGAAAAACGACAACATCAGTCGTTTGTTCAAACACTTAAAAGGATGTTAACCTGACGGTGTCCTCTAGTTACGACTGTTGTCTGTCAGGAAGTTGTGTGATGTTGTTATAGCATCACAAAACTCACCAGAGACCACTCTTCACTTCCTGTTTCCTACCAACAGTCAACATTTCTTTAAACCACGACCATCATCGTCCACTAAACTTAACCAAGTCGCTTTTCACTAGCAAGAAAGAAGGGGATGAACATGAGAGGAGGAAGTCGTCAGTGTAGGCCGGTCATGGACGGATGTAATGAAGGCCAGGGAGGAGGGGCCTCAGTGGGAGGGATCCGTCTCCGGTGTTGTGTCACCTGAGTTGATTACGGGCCCCCAAAAGAATCAACAAGTTACATGGAGCATAAGCCTGAGATGACCAGTGACCGAGGACTTGAATGGTCTGATCTGAGCTGTCTGGCTGCTGTGGAAGCTGCAAGGCTCTGAAGATACTCTGGAAATGCAGAGGACTTGGTGAAAATGCTTGTGAAACCAGAATCGAGTGGCCATTCTCCCTGTTTGGGTGAGAAAGAGTGGGTCTTGAGGTGAGGTGTTGGCGACAGGCCTGGAACTGATGTATGTGGTAAACAGAGTGTAGATGGGGAATGAAGCTCCCAGCTGCTCGGTTTTACTTCTCCGGAGTCTGAATACAAGAGTCAAAAGTACAAATGGTGATTTCAGATATACTGGGATGAAGAGAAGGACTATAGGTAGATGAAGTTGGGGCAAATTCAGAGCATCTCAGGTAGCTGAAAGTAGTAGGTGTGGATGGTGGAGGAGCAGAGTGTGGGTGATAAAACTGCAGATAGACATGACGTCTAGAGGGGGAAGGACACCTGGTTCCAACTGGTATAATGGGCTGAGAGAGTCTGTGGGGCGAGGCTGTTAAGGATGGCTTCTCGCAAGGCATTCGAAAGGTTTTCCAGCAGTGAAGCCAGGTGAATATTGTGGCTGTGGCCAAGAGTCTGAATTTCTGAAACGAGAAGCGGGACAATGAATCAGTGATGTTGTTGTTGTACCCGGGAATGTGACCTGCACAGCCTGGACAGGTTTGGTTGTCCTGGGTGAAGAGGATGATGGTGTACTTCCAGGCATCCTCTTCAAAGATCTACTCCACCTGCCTGACAGCGGCTTGTTCTTCATTGGTGAAAGGCCCCACCTTGATAACCAGCAGGATGGCATGGGGCCCCGGGGCCGACATGTTGATGCATTTTGAGATCTCTCTCTTCACCATGTGCTCAGGTAACGAGGTGTCAAAGAGGCCGGGAGTGTCGACGATGGTCACCTCTCTGCTGAACACCTTACCTCTGTGCTTACAGCACTGTCTGGTCACTGAGGAGAGAAAACACATGCTGTTTAATCTGAAACTTCACCATCACAGGATGCAGCAGCTGATTACACAGCACTTTCACTGGTTGGGGAAGACAGCACCAACTGTAATTCAACAGCCCCTCCAGATTATTCTACTGAGGGGGTCGGAAAAAGGAGAGGTAGCTTATTGTAACAGGCCAGATACTCTCCAGAATCCTGGGGCCACTCTCTGTACCTTTAGTGAGTTTTGTTTTGAATACAGCATAAACATATTACTGTAACTTTTTTCTCTTTATTTTCAGGAAGCTGGTGTCATTTTTTACTGCACTATTTTTTACCCGAGACACTGTTTTTGTTTTGCTCTCTGCGAAAGGGTCTCATTTCACTCTAAACTGCAGTGAAAAGTTTCCTCTTAGGGCATGAAAACAACACAACAACTTTTGAGGATGAAGACAAAAAGCCTGGATGGAAATCAGTTTGAATACATCTGCTTCTTTTTATTTATTTATTTATTTTAAAGTATATTTTAATGAACATAACTAATGATGTAACTTTTTTTTCTCTTTCAGATTAGTTACCTGTCGAGCTGCCCCTGTCTGAGTGACAGGCTCCAATTTCCAAACTTCTTCAGGACCATTGCCCAGCTTGGTAAATATCACTGGGGATGGTCCTGAAGAAGTTTGGAAATTGGATGAGGTAGATCAGGACAGCTAGACGAGGTAGACTGGGACAGCCTGCCAGACGAGGTAGACCGGGACAGCCAGACGAGGTAGACCAGGACAGCCCACCAGACGAGGTAGACCAGGACAGCCCTCGAAGGTGGAAGAGGCGTCACACAGTTGGAACGGATTAGTTGGCAGATTGCAGTGATTAAAAGAGAGAATCGCTTGTTAAGTGATTTTTACTGACTTCAACTAAGATGATGTATATATGCAGATCATACTGAACATGAAAGGAAGGAGGAGGAAAATCTCTCCTGAGCGTGAACACTCAGTTACTATCAACACTCCCTCTGTCTGTGATCCACGCAGCAGCACCACCTGGTGCTGTGAGGTCAGTTAGTAATAATAATAATGTTGGATCCCAAAGGAACTAAGAAATGTAAAAACAGTTGTTCCATAGTCTTCCTCTGGCTGGGACCATTAAAGGTTAGCAGTTCAGTGCGACACAGAGGAGCTGACTGGATTTAAAAGATTCAGGAAAATAAAACCGTGTGAAAGTGTCGACTGTGAGACTGAAAGTGGCTCCTGATTTAGCTCCACGTAAACAGACTGAAACACAGTGTGGTCTGGTGGGGGGGGGGGGGCATTTCCTACTTCAGTCTGTTCAACCGAGTTTGAGTCGCCATCATTAACATTTTCTCTGTTGTCGTCTTTCAGATTTTATTTGTTTTTCTCTCGTTATTCCAGTGGAAGACAGACAGGTAGGACCTGCACACAATACACACATATATATATATATATATATATATATATATATACATATAAGTAAAAGTACATAAGTATTATCAGCAAAAAAGGAAAAGTACTCACTATAAAGCCAAAATGGGCTCTGTCAGTGTTTTTATTTAATATTGATTATTATTATTGATGCATTAACACAGAAGCAGCATTTTAATATTGATCTGATTTTACTGTTACTGTTTAACAATCAGTGTATTTAAGTTAAATCTTCATCTTCATCTAAAGCTGTCAGATAAATGCAGTGAAGTAAAAAATACAATATTTCCCTCTGACATGTGGTGGAGTACAAGTATAAAATACTCAAGTAAAGTACAAGCACCTCAGAATTGTACTTAAGTATAGTACTTATATAGTATAGTATAATAAATGTAGTTTCTTTCATCGACTGGATCAAATTAATTAGTTTAAGTTTTAATTAAACAGGAAATTATTTCTTTAACGGAGATTCTCACACACCCTGCCCCCCCCCCCCACACACACACAGACACACAGGCACACAGACACACACACAAACACACACAACACACACACACACACACACACACCACTGAAAGTGTGTGTTTCCTCTTCACAGTGATTGACAGCTGAGGGGGCGGAGCCAGCAGAGTCCTGCTGCAGATGCAGAGTCGACTTCAGACGGCGGCCATGTTGGTACTGGTCTGGTTATTGATCCTGATGAGGAAGAGTGACGGTTAGTTGGTCTCTTTCTGTCAATCATATACCATTTCTATGGTAACAGGACTTTCACCTTCAAACCCACCACCCATGGATCCTGGATCCTGGTCTCAGAAATCAGATCTGGACCCTGACGTTCTCTGACCACAGACCAGTTTCTGTTTTCTGTCCACTTGTGATAATTCACTTTAAATACGTTTGACTTGACTTCAGTCATATGATGAATGAGCTGATCTGTGTGACCTCTGACCCCAGCTGCCTCTGCAGAGATCATCACTGCACACAGTGGTAAGGCCGTCCTGCTGACCTCAGATCTGCAGGGGGCGCAGTCGGAGCACAGACAGGATGTCAGGTGGACTCACCCTCACCTGGTGTTGTCCCTGAAGAACAACGTGACGACGTGTCACCACGGACGCTGCAAGCTGCTGATAGACGGCTCATTGAGCTTCAGCCAAGTTCAGGCTGCAGACTCAGGAAACTACAGCCTGGAGGTGTTTGATGAAGGAGGGAAACGACTGATGAGGAAAGACTTCGTGCTCAAGGTGGAGGGTGAGTCCAGAGGGCCCCAACCCCCTTTCCTTTTTACCATCAACATTTTATATTTTATATAAACACGTAAAGACAAGGAATGTAATTATAATTAGATTTGGATTCATCTTTCTTATTTTAGGAAATATCAAATAATATATTTGCAATATACTGCTGAGTACCAGTTAACAGTAGTGTCTGTCTGCTTGTCTGCCTGTCTGTCTGTCTGTCTGCCTGTCTGTCTGCCTGCCTACCTGTCTGTCAGCGGCAGCAGCAGATATCAGCAGTGTGCTGGTGTCTGTTTTGATCTGCTGCTTCCTCCTGCTGCTGTTCTTCATCATCTTCTTCATCCTCAAGAGGAGGAAGAGTCAGAGGATGAGGGCCGCAGGTACAACAGCCAATCAGAGACAGCTCTGTCATAAAGACCTGGTTCTTCTAAAATCTCAGCAGATTAACATTAATAAGAAGTCACTCGATTATAATCTGCTCTCCTGCTTCAGGTCCGTTGCAGGAAAATGTTTATGTGGTGATGCACAGTCACCGTGGCAACAAGAGGAAAGATGAGGAGGAGAAGCAGGAGAGAGAGGAAGAGTCTAATTATGGTAACACACACACACACACACACACACTATCAGATGCTAACAGATGCTAACTTCTTCTGCTCTCTACAGTTCCCAGTAATCATGTTGTTTCCATGGAAACACCAATCACAGAGCAGATGTCTGTGGATGTAGAAGCCATCTACGTGTGACGACCAATCAGAGTTCATCTTGTTTTCAGCGTGTTGTGCCTTACCTGGATGCCACAACTCACCTTTATTTTATTATCAACTGTCTCTTACCTGTTGTGTGTTTTTCAATTCTTACTTTTTATAAAAATAAAGTAAACTTGTATGTAGACCTTCCAGATGCTTCTGTTATTTTTGTTTTGGGGAGCTCTGAGGACTAGTTGCAGAGGTCTGGGAACTAGTTGCAGGGGTCTGGGAACTAGTTGCAGAGGTCTGGGGACTAGATGAGGATGTCTGAGGACTAGTTGTAGAGGTCTGGGGACTAGCTGCAGAGGTCTGGGAACTAGTTGCAGGGGTCTGGGAACTAGTTGCAGAGGTCTGGGGACTAGTTGTAGAGGTCTTGGAACTAGTTGCAGAGGTCTGGGAACTAGCTGCAGAGGTCTGGGAACTAGTTGCAGAGGTCTGTTTCCCCTAAAGTTTTTCTTACAATCTCATAATTTGTTATTGGCCTTTAAAATCTAAAATATGGTATAGTGCCACAGAAATTAGTTATTTGTTGCAATCATAAAATGTTTGTTATAGCTCCCCTATGTCCCATAATTTGTTATAGACCCCCGAAATCCAAAACATGTGTCCCCACAATCTGTCATAATCCAAAAATGTGTTAAACCCTAAACATTTACCTATTATCCTAAAGTGTGTTCCTCCAAAACCCCAAATTTAGCTCAGTGCCCCAGTAATGTGTTGTTATAATCTGTAAATTTGTTTTTTTATTAATCCTCATATTTAAACACACAGTGTTTCTCTGAGAAAAGCTTCTGTTTGTTTTGTAAAACATCCCGTCAGTGGCTTTAAATGATGAAAACAGGCTCACAGCTGTTCTACGTTTAACATTTATCATGAAACTATGTACTACTATGTACTATATGTTTAACTCTAGTTGAATGGAGAAACAGCTGTTGTTTCAGGGCTCTGGTCACTCACAGCCTATTTTGTTTCCAGTTAGTGTTTAAACAGCAGATGTCTTAAATGATTACTGTAGTTCATTTAAGTCTTAGTTCATTTAAGAAATAAATATTTGCAGCGCTTTTAAAAGGTTGAAACTTCCTGACCTCTGTAGGCCTGTTGAGGTCTATTCCTCTCATTGTGTGACTCAGCAGCTGCTCTGATGCTTTGTGTTCATTTAAAACTTAAACTAAAGGGCAACACCTAGTGGAAACATGTCAGTGCTGCTACAGAGTCCTGAAAGCCGCTGGATTAATTTACTTTGATGTGGGCTTTGTAGATAATTGGCAGACTTTCTGGAGAAGACCTGGTCTGATTAGGAGAGATGGCATTCATCCCACTTTGGATGGAGCAGCTCTCATATCTAGAAATCTGGCCGAATTTATTAGTGGCCCAAAGCCATGACAGCTCAGAGTTCAGACCATAGACTTAATACAGTCTGTGGTCCAGACCAGGAGGCAGAGTTGCAGTCCTACATGTTTCTCTGCGCTTCCATTAGAGCAGTTACCCACCCTAAACTCCACAGAGAGGTTGTCTGCCCCCCGACCACTTAAATTATTAAAACCAAAGTAAACAGAAGAGGAGTTATACATAAAAACCTAATAAAAAGTAAAACCTCCACTGCAACAGAACAATAAAACAGGAGAATTAAATGTGGACTCTTAAATATCAGATCTCTCTCATCTAAAGCTGTTCTAGTAAACGATCTAATATCAGATCATAATATTGATTTTGTCTTACTGAAACCTGGCTGTGTCACGATGAATATGTTAGCCTAAATGAATCCACCCCCCCAGTCACATTAATACTCACATTCCTCGAGGCTCAGGCCGAGGAGGTGGAGTTGCAGCCATCTTCGACTCCAGCCTATTAATCAAACCTAAACTAAATTATAACTCGTTCGAAAGCCTTGTTCTTAGCCTTTCACACCCAACCTGGAAAACACTACAGCCAATTCCATTTGTTACAGTGTACCGAGCTCCTGGACCGTACTCTGAATTTTTATCCGAATTCTCAGAGTTCTTATCAGGTTTAGTCCTTAAAACAGATAAAATAATTATTGTAGGTGATTTTAATATTCATGTGGATGTAGAAAATGATAGCCTTAGTGTTGCATTTATCTCATTATTAGATTGGCTTCTGTCAGAGTGTACATAAACCCACTCACTGTTTTAACCACACCCTCGACCTTGTTCTTGTCTATGGCATAGAAATTGAACATCCAATAGTCTTTCCACATAATCCTTTTTTATCAGACCATTATTTAATAACTTTTGAATTCCTATTACTGGACTACACGCCATTAGGCAAACATTCCTACACTACATGTCTGATAGTCCTGTAGCTAAATTTAAGGAAGTGATTGTCAAGAAAGGCCTGTGAGGCAGCTCTGCCGCGACAGGCCATCTAGGCAACAGGGGAAGGACCCAAATGCAGACCGAGATGCAGAATAAGTCCAAGGATTTATTTACTACCACAAAACTCAAACTCAGGAACAGACACACAGGGAATCACCAGGAGCATGACACGAGGAGAACGTCCAACACATCAAACTTGGGAACATCCACATCAGCAACATCAATGACGCGACAAGGAACAAAGGGAGAGGACCGGTATATGTAGAGGAAAGAGGAAACGAGGGAAACAGAAACAGGTGAGCACAATCCAACTGGAGGGAAACAGAACAATGACGGGAAGTAAATAAGACAAAGAAACAAGAACAGGGATTTCCAAAATAAAACAGGAAACAAGACAAAACACACAAGTCCACACAAGAGTCCTTTGGATCATGACAGTACCCCCCCTTCAAGGGACGGATCCCAGACGTCCCTCAGGGAACACCAACTCGGGTGGGCGGAGGGGGTCCCCAGACGAGGGACCCAGAAAAACCAGACCAGGGGCTGGACAGAACTCCTCAGGCGGACGGCCAGGAGGATGACCAGACGTAGGGAGCCGCTCGGGAGGACGACCAGGGGGCAGGGCGGAGGCCGAACAGGACCCCTCGGGCGGACGGCCCGGGGGCAGGGCGGAGACCGGACAGGACCCCTCGGGCGGACGGCCCGGGGGCAGGGCGGAGACCGGACAGGACCCCTCGGGCAGGAGCTGGCCGGGCCGCCGACTGGAGAGCAGAAGTCGGCCGGACCGCCAACCGGGAATCCGGAACAGAAGCTGGCCAGACCGCCAACCGGGGATCAGGAGCTGAAGCTGGCCGGGCCGCCAACCGTGATTCCAGGACCAGGCGATAAGCGTTAAGTAGAGGTGAGCCGCCGAGGAACGACAGCGCTGGCAGCGGAGGCTCTGCGGCGCCGGGCTGCCGAGACTGTGGACGGCGTCGGGAGCCCCGACAACCACCTCCTCCACGACCCCTGCGGGTCCCCAGGAAGCCGAGTGCCCTCATAGGGGAGAGGGAGGCTGGTCACTCACCGGCGGTTCGATCCCCAGAAGTCTGCAGAGTGACTCCGCGGGGGTTAATGGAGCCCGGGAGTCCCGCAGGTGAGGGCGGCTGTCCGCTGGGTCCAAATGGGGTCGCGTCATTCTGTCAAGAAAAGCCTTCAAGGCAGCTCTGCCACGACAAGCCATTAGGGAAGCAGGGAGAGGACCCAATATGCAGACAGGCGAGGAGGCAGAGTAAGTCCAAGGATTTATTTGCGTAAACTGAAACTCACATGAACTCAGGAAAAGATACGCAGGGAATCAGCATCAACACACACGAGGAATCCAACTCACAGAAACACACTCACAATCCATAACACACAAGGAACCAAACGCAAGGAAACACACTCACAATGACGCGACAAGGAACAAAGGGAGAGGACCAGTATATGTAGAGGAAAGAGTAAACGAGGGAAACAGAAACAGGTGAGCACAAGACACAGGTGAACACAATCCAACTGGAGGGAAACAGAACAGTGACGGGAAGTAAATAAGACACAAAGAAACAAGAACAGGGATTTCCAAAATAAAACAGGAAACAAGACAAAACACACAAGTCCACACAAGAGTCCTTTGGATCATGACAGTGATTCCATCAGCATTTAATTCAGTTCCATTTCTCAATATAACAGATGACTCCTATGCTAACTTTAGTCCCTCCCAAATTGATCATCTTGTTGATAGTGCTGCAGGCTCACTATGAATAACACTCGATTCTATCGCCCCTCTAAAAAAGAAGATAATAAAACAGAGGTTAGCTCCATGGTATAACCCGCAAACCCGCAAATTAAAGCAAAAATCGTGAAAACTTGAAAGCCACCATCATATCTTAAAGAGCTCATAGTACCCTATTACCCCACTAGAGCACTGCGCTCCCAGAATGCAGGGTTCCTTGTGGTTCTTACAGTCTCAAAGTAGAATGGGAGCCAGAGCCTTCAGCTATCAAGCTCCTCTCCTGTGGAACCAGATCCCAGTTTGTGTACGGGAGGCAGACCCCCTCTTCACATTTAAGAGTAGACTTAAGACTTTCCTCTTTGATAAAGCTTATAGTAGGGCTGACTCAGGTGACCCCTGAGCCACCCCTTAGATATGCTGCTATAGGCCTAGACTGCCGGGAGACTTCCTATGATGCACGGAGCTCCTCTCTCCTCTCTCCTCCTATTCCTCTCCATCTGTACAGCCTCATATCCCATCAGTTCAGTTCAGTTCAGTTTTATTTATATAGCGCCATATCATAACAAAGTTATCTCAGGGCCCTTTTTGGAATAGAGCAAGTCTAGACCGACTCTTTATATTTACAGAGACCCAACAGTTCCCACCATGAGCAAGTACTATGCGACAGTGGCAAGGAAAAACTCCCTTTTAACAGGTAGAAACCTCGAGCAGAACCAGGCTCAAGGTGGGCGGTCATCTGCCTCGACCGGTTGGGTTGAAGGGGGAGGGGGGGAGCGAGAGAGAGAGAGCAGGAGGAAAGAGAACATACAGCAGCACAATACAGTTCCACATAGGGATGTAAGGCAATAGCTATGGTAATGGCATTGATGTTAACACCAACAGAAACAACACTAAGAGCAACATTATAATAGCAATACTAATAATAAGAGCAACAACAGCAATAGCAGCAGCGGGTGCAGAGCAGGAGCACGGGGGCAGCAGGTGGCTGCAACCATAGATCCAGACTGTATGTTCTCTTTCCTCCTGCTCTCTCTCCCCCCTTTCAACCCAACCGGTTGAGGCAGATGACTGCCCACCCAGAGCCTGGTTCTGGTTCTAGTTCTGGTTCTGCTCGAGGTTTCTACCTGTTAAAAGGGAGTTTTTGGTCGGTGGGAACTGTTGGGTCTCTGTAAATATAAAGAGTCGGTCTAGACCTGCTCTATATGAAAAAGTGCCCTGAAATAACTTTGTTATGATATGGCGCTATATAAATAAAACTGAATTGAAAATACGTAACATAATACATAAAATATATTTTCTCCCTCTTCCAATAAACTTTATTTAATTTGATAAAGTTACAACAATGGAACGAAGCCAGCTGGAGAAAAGAAATAATATATATATATGTATAATCTGCAAAGAATAAACATTTATATATACTGTATATAGCCTGTTATTCATAATATATAAACATATATTAGTCTATATAATATAATAATGTCTAAAAATAGCTTTTTCCTCTTCCAGTGAACTTTATTTATAATCTTAAGTTACAACAATGAAACATAATTGTGTGAACATTAACATCATAAACGCAGTCAACATATTTAATCATTTACATAAAGAATATTTTCTAATAAATACTTTTGTATTTAATGAATTCTCATTTAGTTCATTTACTGATTTGACTACTTTAACATTATTGATTAATAAAATAAAACACAATCAGCAACATGAAACCAAAATAAACTGATCTGTATTTCATTAAATAATTAACAGTTATTGTTCATTAAGAGTCAAACTGTTAAAGTTCATCTGTTTGATTCAGTTAAAATAACTTTTATTCAGATTTCATTTAGTTATTGATTAACAGAGAAAACTGTGGTTTGATCAGATTTGATTGACAGCAACCAAACAACTGTCATCAGATTCAAATGTTACTAAATCCTGATTGGTGCACAGAATTGTGTGACATCACCTTTTTTCCAGCTGAGCCCTGCACACTTCAAACCAGGAAATAGAGCTCAGAGAAAACCCAAAAAACATAGAAATCTTTGAGTTCATGTCGGATCCATCACTCAGTTCATGGTTTAAAGAGATGATGAAGAGGAGGAGGAATAGGAGCGTCTGGTCTGAGCGATCCAGGATGTGAAGGCAGAAACCCGGGCGTAGACTCCGGGTCTCTGAGGACGCCCACAACCAATCCCAAACGATGTCACACCTGTCAGGAACCAATCAGAATACATCATTCCCTCAGAACTTACCGGCATTGTACTGTGTCACACTGTGTGTGTGTGTGTGTGTGTGTGTCTGTGTGTGACTGACCAATCAGAGTCCAGTGTCCATCCTCCAGACACATCAGTGGACCTCCAGAGTCGCCCTGGAAACCACATATTCAAACTTTATTAACAAAAACACTGAAAAACTTTATTAACGTGTGTGTTCATTCTGCAGCTGGCTGACCAATCAGAACTCACATCAGTCAGATACCTGAAAGGTGAGTAAAATATGAGACAAATATCATTGTGACACACTTCCTGTGACATCAGCACACACGTCTGTTGTCATCAGGTGTGTAGATGTTACTCAGGTGTTCACTATCACCTCAGCTCTGACTGTCAGGACTAAATATGTGCAGGTGGTCTGGGATCATCCAGAGGGCTGATCTGGATCAGAGTCTGATAGTGGGTAGAGTCAGTAGACTGAAGGGTCCAGGAGAGTTCAGGTGAGTCGTTACCTCACAGGAGTCGACCCCTCCCTCGGGGTATCCAGCACACACCATGCTGGAGGTTATGGTGTACTCAGGTAACTGAAGCTGACACTGATCCTGAACCACCAGAGGAACCTCGGCCTCCTGGAGAACGTCAGGGAGAGAACCTGAGAGAGACAGACAGGTGGCAAAAGAGAATACTGTTACTGGGGACAGTCTGACTGAATGGAAACAGATACAGACTAAAGAAATGGGCTGAGCTGTGGATGTATAATCAGACCTGGATACGCTGCCACCATCAGCCTTGCTTCCAGTGTTTCCCAGTGGCCACTTGCAGTATTGCAGTGAAAAATTCCCCTGCGGTCCAAAAAACATTTTCCCCACAGACCTCCATTATAAAAGAGACGTCTGTCAAACTGTTGACAGGACGCCTCCACCTGCTCCATTATGACTCTTTCTGATTTGATCCATGGAGGTTTTATATTTGTCGAGAAAAGCGATTTAAAAATCTGTGACATCTTCACAATGTAAAGTCTATGGGCTGAGCGGGAACTCGCAGGAGGGGCCAGCGGGGGGAAACACTACTGCACATATTCAGTGGGCCGCATAACCCGGAAGTAAAGATGTGGGTGTGTGTGTGCGTGTGTGTGTTGATGTGTGTGTGTGGTGTGTGTGTTGATGTGTGTATGGTGTGTGTGGTGTGTGTATTGATGTGTGTGTGTGTGGTGTGTGTGTGTGTGTGTGTGTGTGTGTGTGTGTGTGTGTGTCACCCTGCTCTGCATCTCGTCCCCATCCAGCGATGGAGCACCTCGTTCCTGCTGTGAGGTCGTGACCATCAGGAGGGAGACAGGCCGGCTGGATTGTCTCTGTCAAACAGAAGAAGAAGAAGCAGCTGTTTGTGAAACATATTGATTAACTGGATGTTAGATATTGTAAATCACTGTGACGTGAACTAGGCTCTTCATTTCCTGTCTTTAAATGCTGAAACTAAATTTCATTGGTTCATGTTCATCTTTGCATTTATTTTAATTACACAGTTTACTTGATGATACCTCAAAGTATTTATTACTACAACTACAGACACAGAACCAGATCCAATCAATAATATCTTCTGAACGATTCAAAACTGTTTTTAAATCAGTTGCTCTTGTTTTTAATGTTTACTGTTACGAATGAATGTGATGCTGGTGGTTTAGTTGTTGTTACGGTGGAGCTTCAAAGGTTTTGATTTGGTATGTGTTGTTACTGACGGGTGAAGCTGATTGGCTGCTGCAGATGCATCATGGCGATGTCGGCCTGTTTGGTTTGTCTGTTGTATTGTCTGTTGATGACGATGCGATCGACTCGTCGGGTCTGAACTTCCACAGAGTTGATGTCACTTTGAGAGTGAAGACCGAAAATAGCTGACCATGACTGGAGCTGGACGTTCTTCCTGAAGAACAAAACCAGTTCTTTCAGGAATGGAACAACTCAGTTTGACTTTCTTCATGAGATCGAACACGTCAATAAACTGATCTGTAGAAAAGAAGCACACCTGGAACACAGATTTAATGAGGACACCAATCTATGTGATTGTTTAATGATGTTTTCTGGAATGTTTGATCGTTTCTATCATGTTTTTATGATATATATATATATTTATATTTATATAAGTTCTGACAATATGGCACTGTCTAGCTGTAAGCAGCATCCAGAACCTGTCCATCCAATGAGACTGCTGCATCAGAGCTTCAGATCTCAACGACTGATTAAGTTAAACCTCAATTAAACCAGTTCAGCAGCAGAAACCTTTGTGTAACCTGCTTCAGTCTGACATCAGATCCGATTTAGCTGCACTGAACTCCGTTACAGCTTTAGTTTTAGTAAATACTTTGCTAAATCAGGTATCAATCAGGTATTATTATTGATGGACAGGTGTCGTCATTTCAGGAAGATACAGCTCTTCTTAATAAATGTGTGTTGTCACTGATTAAGTCTCTCACCCATAGACGCAGTGTGCAGCAGTCAGCAGCCAATCTCTTCCAATCAATGAGGCTCCACACACATGACGCCCCCTCCACTGCAGAGACACGATCCACGGCCACACCCCCTTCACAGCGTCTGCCCCGCCCACTACTCTGGCCTCACCTGACACACAAACTACAGTCAGACTGAAAAAAGCACTTCAGATCAACCAGAAGACAAACTCAAAGCAGAATTCACTCTTTTACCTTGAACAGGTATCCTCTCTGCTGATTGGTCCATCTCCTTTGTGTCATTAGTGACCTGTCGAACACCACAAGCTAAAACACACAGAGGCTCAGTCAGTCTCCACATATAAAACATATAGAATTAAACAATGTTGACAATATTACGTTACCATCATTACATATTATATACATATATACACAAATTAACTTATTATAACAGTCCGTGTTTATGAGTGTAGGTGTGTGCTGTTTTAACACTAAGGCCATTTTCAGACAGAATCAGGCGTTGCAGCGATTCAACACAGGGTTGTGTGGCGGTGTGGGAGTGTCTGATACTAACCAGCAATCCCAGCTTGAAGACTGATACAAGTCAAGCCACTGCATGGAGATTAACGTCTTTGTGCTTCCTCGTGGCAGGACTGAACAGCTGATGAACAGTAATCATGGAGCCGATCGATCAGTCTCTCTTCCATATTCAGCTAACAATGTTACACGTAAACAAAGTTCTTCTTCACCTGGGCATCTGCGTGATTGGCTGCCGCAGTGTGTTGTTGGGTTGCATTTCTCCAAAAGTTGATTCTGTTTCAACTTTTCACCGCAGGCCACTGCGTTTTTTTTGCAGCACCCCCTGTGGCCCCCACCGCCGCAGCCTGAACGCAGAACCCTGGTTCAAATGAACGGGAAAATGATTCTGTCTGAATACAGCCTTAGTGTTTATGAGTGCAGGTGTGTGTTGTTTTAACACT
>SEMN01001154.1:0-92500 GCA_005408345.1 Macquaria australasica | reverse complement strand
GAGGATAGTATGTGAATTCTAATGTCTGCTTCACTGACTGTTTTGTAATTAAAACCATAAACTGCAGCAAAGTTCTATCTTTCCCCTTACTTTCTCCCTGCTGAAAAAAACGTTGCATGGCTTTCATGATCGAGCACAAAGAACCATTTCTGGGGCGTGTTGAGAGGTATTCTTGGAACAGTGTTGGGCTCATTACGCAAACATTTTAATTTATTATTCATTACTCTTTTCAAAAGTAATATTATTGCTTTACTTATTACTCCCTGCCAACAGTAATTCATATCACTACTCATTATATTACTTACCATTACATACCGTTACACCCCACAAAATTGGTACCTCAAAATTCAGACTTTGCATGTGCTCCTCTGTGTGAATGTCAGCTAAGGCTGCAAACAGCAGTTTTTTTCTGCAGCCAATGGATCCATAAAAGTTACAGTCTAGATAAAAGGACACCTGGCTCAAACTGATGATTTTTTACCTGGGGGTCTATGTGAAAGAGTCATTCACCACATATCCAGCCACAAGCTTCATTAGTTTTTTGTCGCTTGTAGCCTGCAGTCCACAATTAAAATCCAGTTTTGCTAATTGAGCTATTGTGGGGCTACAGCCGTCCTCTGCGGCCACCGAGGCCTCATCTTTGGTGGGGTTTATTTCCACCAGCTTCACGTTGTTGTGCTGTAGTAGTAGTAGGTGTTTCAGGAGGATTGTTTTTTGCAGTGGAAAGAGTCTTAGTACCACTACCTACACACACAATTTACATTGGACAACAATGTTCTTGTTATCTTTTCTCCTGACAAAATCAAAGTAATGGGAATATTTCCAGCCGCTGAGTGTAAGCGTTTCCATCTTCCAAGCTAGCTTGCTGCTTGGTGACGTGCACGTGTGATGATTACGAAAACAAATTAGGGATGTGACTGGATTGCTGGATTTCAAATCAGTAGGAGCGTGACATTTTTTTTGTTTGTTTTTGTTTTACTGTAAAATGTTCCCTGAAATTTTATCAGTAATTCGTTACACTACTCGTTACTGGGGAAAGTATCGCCCAATGCCCAACACTGTGTGGGAAACACAGGAACTCTCTAACTGAAGTTGAAGTAGATAAGGGAGGTTGACGGACAGAGGGTAAAATGAGAAAGGAAATTGCAGCGCTTCATCACAACTCTTGGACTTCATTAAACCTCACAGACAAATGATGTCTAACAGAGTACCCTTTACGCTTCCATTATACAGAGTAGAGCAAGAGAGGTGACCTCCAGCTGTGATATGTGGAGAGGTTTTAGTCATAGCTCTCTGCTTTGGAAATAAATAAAGCCACATAGCTTTAGTAGTGTTTGGCTGCAAGGCTCCAGGCCTGAACAAAGCTCTCAGAACAAGGGCACTCACCCAGACTACTGAATAGGTTATTGTGTTGTCACTATGGGAAACGCTAACAACACATCCAAGATTAGCTGATAAAATGTGAGCACAGGAAGTAGAATGTATAAACAATAAGCTATGCAAACACTTCACACTGGTTATACATACAGTATGTGACAAACTGAAATACACCATGACACAGAGCTCAGGATTAAAGGTTATTCATTGCATCCCTGGTTCTCTGATGACAGGTGTCAGCGCCAACAGGGGCTTTCAAAATTTAGCATATTTGCTGGCCAATCCAAACAAGTTACTATTTTCTTCCTCCTATGTAAGTAAGGGTCTTTGCAAAATCTCTCCACTGTATCAACTGATTTAGCAACCATGTTGCAGAAGCATCAAGTTGAGTCACGTCAATTTTATATGACCCAGAATCACAAATTTGCTTTAAAGGAATCTGTACAACATACAACACCCTCTATCCTCATCTGTACAGCAAAAAAACAATATAATTTAAATAAAAGAATTGGGTGGGCCTGCCAATTAGAAATATTTTTTTTCTGCAATATCCGTGCATTGCAACTACAGTATGCTCCACATTAGGGGAAGGTTTGTAGTTATGGTTAATAAACTATAGTTAAGTTATAGTTAAGGTTAGGCAACTAAAACACCTAGTTGAGGTTAGGAAATGATTGTGGTTACAGTCATAATTAAAAGTTCAATTCAGTTTTTCCAATTCAGTTTTATTTATATAGCGCGATATCATAAAGTTATCTCAGGGCACTTTTTCGAACAGAGCAAGTGTAGACCGACTCCCTATATTTACAGTGAACATTTATTGTTGGTTGGGGTTCAGGACGGACAGCGGATCGCCAACTAATCGCAGGGTTGGCTCCTCATGGGTGAATGGAAGGCAAAATGTAAAGCCCTTTAAGTAAAATCCCTATATGAATGCAATTTGCCATTTGGTCTGTGACAGAGTGCAAACTCCAGTCTCCCACATGAAAACACCACCCAAACCTCCACATCCTTATGCCCAATATATAGAAATAGATGGAGGAAAAGGCTTACAAGCAACATATACCATGATGTGTACATTCAATCAGAGGAAACTTATGGAAACTAGACAAAATATAATACAAAACCATGCAATATAAACAAAACCCCCCAAAAAGGAGAAAAAATAGATTTCACAATAAAAAGGGTTATAACAACACTGAAGTTTGCACCTCTGGGCACCATCCATGGCACTACGGGGGTACTAGGGCTCTGGCAGAGGTCAGCTGGGTTAGGCCTAGTCACTCAATTTTTTGGGGCTAATCTGTATCGGGGCACGCCCAGATCCTTAGGAGGGTGCTGGCCCATTATAGATACCTATGGTCCTTCCAGATTCTGCCCCCAAACCGTCGGGAGTGAGCCAGCTCGGTTGGGGCCAGGAGGTATTTTTAAGTGTTTTGAATCCAGTGGACTTTGCCCTCGCCCTGCCCTGTACACCCCCCCTCGAGACCACCACAATCCCCTGCGGAAGCCACGGCTAAAAAATAAGAGTAAAATAATCACAAGATTAACAGACAATTTTGTTAATAATTGAGGACAAGAGAAATTAAGAAGGATAAATTAAAAAATAAGTAGGCGTACAAGAAAATGATATAAGGAAATGAGTAAGCAAATGAAATGAAATGAGTGTGAGAGCAAGTGGGTTGATCTTAAGCACATGTGTGATACCCAAGGCACATGCATGTGTATGTGTGTGAGTGTTTGACAGTGCCCAAGTTGTATGAGGAAAGAAAAAAGTAAATACATAAATAATAATCATTGTCATCACATCACTGATAAACAATAAAATACAATAGTAACAACACTAACAAAAGTGGTGGCTAGTAAAACACATAATACAATATAATACCACTAATAATAGTAACAATATAATATTACCATGAAAAACATGGAATAATAATGTAATTATCATTATCATCCTGAGTGAGGTTTACACGTGTGAATGCATCTCATCATGCTGCAGAAGGGTAGGTCTGTGAAATGGATGTTCATCCCACTAGGATGAACACAGAACAGCATGGGTCATCTTTAAGAGGAGGTTGATCTGCAGAGTGTGTGTACAGAGCCATTGACCTCACTGGGAAAGGATGGTGGTTATTTTGTGATTTTTTTGTGAGTGGTTGAGTATTGCACTGTATATGTTTGTATGTTAATGTGTCTTACACTTGCTGCGGTTACATGGACAATATTTTGAACAACTCGTGGTTTCGAGCCTTTTGAGCCAACCCCAACCCGATTGAAAATTCCTTCCGATTGGGCCGGATCGGATCAGTCTCTGCCAATTGAGGTGGTTACATGAGGCATTTTTATTCTGACTGGGCCATTATTGAGCCACTCGGGTACTGAGAGGTTATGTCTATTTTTCCAGTTGAGTAGAATGGTTTTCTTAAGGCTTATTAAGGCGATCAAAATTGGCTGTTTATGGCTGAGTGGTGGTTCAACTGAGGAAAGGTCTCCTAAGAGGCATACGGATGGGGAGACAGGAATACTGCGACCCAGAGTGGAGGATAGTTTAAGTGTAGAGTGTTTGAATGGGTGGGCAGAGCCAAGTGGCATGGTAGTAATCATCTGTGGTGTTCATACATATGGATTCCAAGTTGCAGGCTCCCCCTTGCCTCTCAGACAGTTTCCACACATCATTTACAAGTCCCAGTACATGTAGCTTAAAGTTATATCATATTGAATGGGAAAGCTGTTGACCACAGCTATCAGCTTTTCCCACCTTTGTTAGAAATGCTTTTACATGGTTGAGTTGGAGTTGAAAACATGTCGCTCCCGCACATCAGAGGACATTTGCATGAAGTTAAACATTTATCAGCTTCTTCGTGTCATGCTGCAGGGCGACTTTGGAGTCTTGAAGTGCAGTTAAAGATACCAACGTAATTTCTAGGGATGCTGGTCTGCTTGATCTTTTAGGTATGCCAATGTTTTTGTGGGGCGACACAGTCGTCCAGTGGTAAGAAGTGCAAGAAAGTCCTGGGTTACAATTTCTTTCTATCTTAGTGGGGTTTACATATTCTTTATATGTCTGCACGTGTTTCCAGGTGCTACAGTTTTCTCCCACATTCCAAAGATATGCGGGTTAGATTAATTGGCTCACCCTGTCCATGTGGGTGAGCCCAAACACCCTGATCTGGCCACTTAAATCTGTGATCTCACCCTTTTGGTCACTTCCCAAAGCTCATGATTACACAGGTGTCAGTTGGAATATAAATCGACTGTTAGACTGTGCGATTCTACTTCAGGAGTAGCCTCCTCATCACTATGACCAAGTGTGGTATAACACCTTCATCACTGCCAATGCTGATGGCAGTTTACCTGGTGATCTTATGTGCCTATGTCTCCTGAACAAAACCCTGAAAAACTACCGATGTCGGAGCAGCAGCTTGCTCAGACTTGGATGAGTTACCTTTCATCCCAATAACTTCACACAGGGCAAACTGCTCCAGCTGGAGATCACGTGACGAAGCCGTCATTGGCAGAATGCAGAGATGTAAGCCCAAGATCATCAAACGGCTGACTTTCTTAGTGGTTCTGGCCATGAAAATCACAAACAGAATTGATAAAAATGCACAACCTTTGCAGTGCTTTTGCTTAATGGCCGAAAATATGGACACATATTTCATTCTGGTTACACATGAATTGGACGGCTTGCATCAACAGACAATGTGAATGAAATCATTAATTGAGGGCACATGTGATGGAGTTGGGTGCCAAGTGGAATCAGAAGATATACTGGTGATTAGATCTAGTCATGTTTTCTTGTCTTTAAAAGTCTTGTCATTACAGTGCCTGACCGCTTGGTGATAGAAGAGAACACTTAGGAAGAATTTCTCCTCACAGGCTATTCCCAAGAGGAAACAGACAGAACATCACACAGCTATTGTATTCTGGCATTTGCAAGGCATTTATTGTATTTCAATCAGGAGAGACTTATTTGAAAAAGGAGGAACTGGAGGTAAATGGGGTTGAGGAGGGTCGCATCGATCTGACAGCAACTGAGGAAGGTACAGTTTTAAAGTTTGAGTGAGTGAGTGAGTGAGTGAAAATTAGTATGAGTATAATGAGTGAGTAACTTTTGCTAAGCTTTGTTTCTGCAGTTTACACAGTCCTGCAGCCAAGCTCTCACCTACATCCACAACAACAACAACATTATAATAATAATAATAATAATCTTTAAAATCCACATTAAAGTGCTTTACAAGGACAGCAAAATAAAACATTGTCATAAAATCAAGAAAGCAGAACACACTAGAAGATAGAACTGTTTTTTATTTCCTTTAAAATGTTTAAGAAAAATTGAAGTCACGTAAATATCAGGAAAATAAAAGACTCCCGTAATATCAGGGAAGGCTCTCAGATAAAAGTATGTTTTAAGAAGAGGTTTAAAGGAGATCACTGACTCAGCTGACCCGATTTCATCGGGCAGATTGTTCAAGAGCCTCGGGGGCCCCAAACGCTCTGTCCCCTTCAGTTTTCAGCCGGGCCTCTGGAACAAACAAAAGACCTCTGCCCGAGGATCTCAAAGTGCGTACGGTACTAACAGGTCAGAGATATAGCAGGGAGAGAGGCCATGAAGAGCCTTAAAAGTAATCAGTAAAATCTTAAAATCTATTCTAAAATATAAAGAGTCGGTCTAGACTTGCTCTATTCGAAAAAGTGGCCTGAGATAACTTTGTTATGATATGGCGCTATATAAATAAAACTGAATTGAATTCTAAAACATACTGGGAGCCAGTGTAAGGAAGCTAAAAGAGGAGTGATGTGATCACGTTTCTTGGTTCTGGTTAAAAGCCTGGCAGCTGAGTTTTGTACAGTCTGGAGTTGATCGATAGATTTTTGGTTCAGACAGGTAAAAAGGCTGTTGCAGTAATCCAGGAGTGATGAGATGAAAGCATGTAAAATGGTCTCTGTATCTTTAAAAGTAAAGAATATAAAGATTAAAGAGTCGGTCTAGACCTGCTCTACTCGAAAAAGTGCCCTGAGATAACTTCGTTATGATATGGCGCTATATAAATAAAACTGAATTGAAAATGGCGTATTTTTGAAATATTTCTAAGATGATGAAACATGATTATACAAGCTTTGTGGTGTGCTGCTCAACTTAAATTGCTATCAAACTAGACGCCAAGATTCCTTGCAACAGGCTTGATATGACCCAAAAGGGAAACAGCAGATAGCAGAATTTGGTTTGCCATCTGCTGGGACCCAATGACGAGGATCTCCATTTTGTCTGAGTTCAGCTGAAGAAAATTATTTGACATCCAGTTTTTGATTTCATTGAGGCAGTCGGTAAGTGAACTCAACATTCCAGGGTCTGCGGATCTAACAGGCAAGTACAACTGCGTGTCATCAGCATAAAAATGAAAAGAGACACCATGTCTGTGAATGATGTGCCCAAGGGGAAGCATGTATAAAGAAAATAAAATTGGTCCCAAAACTGAACCCTGAGGCACACCATACTTAACAGACGAAAATAAAGAGACATGGTTGTTCACAGAGACACAGAAACTCCTGTTGGACAGGTAAGATGAAAACCATTGTAAAGCTGCCTCAGTCTGTCTAACAAGATGCTGTAATCGATCATGTCAAAGGCTGCACTAAGGTCCAGGAGTACTGAGCACATGCCATCCTCAGCAGCCATGGACCAAGTCTTAAAAAGGTGCAATAATATTTAGTGAAGATAAGCAAATGGAATTGAAACGGTCGGCCAGATCATTTGTGTGGGAATATTCAGACAGGTGTAGGCTATGAGTATCAAACAGTGCGCAGAACTTTGAGACGCTTTGCTCATTAAAAGATGCAAGTGCACGAGGAGCAGGGTGCGACAGTACTGACAACAGGAGATTCACAGTTAAAAACTATACATTTGTGATCAGATACAGCCATATCCAGTAATTCCACAGAGCATATTTTTACACCCAGGGTAAAAACAAGGTCCAAGGTATGGCCACGGTTATGCGTTTGTCCGCACACATGCTGTTTAAAGTAAAAAAGAAGTAGCGATGTCTAAAAAAAAAAAAAAAAAAAAAAAATCAGTAGCATGAACATTAGAGGGGTCATCTACATGGATATTAAAATCACCACAAAGAACAACAACCCGGGGGGGGGGGGCGATAAATGAGAGCAAATATGATTGGGTGGAGACCGCCAAGTTTAAAAGTGAGAACTTCAAAAGGAGGTAAATTCATCACAGAGTACCTGATAACATTTGAAGCTCTTCTTATGAACACTCACTAGACCACCACCACGACCACTGGCCCTGGGTTTGTTAAAACAATCAGAGTGGAGGGCACAGTTCGTCTTATTGGATAGAGATCTCACATTGCAGAGTACTATTTTAAGTATTTGTGCTGGGAGCTGAAGTTGATGCATTCGTCCAAATCTTTAATAGATTAATATTTCTGTGTGGTATGTCCGGAGCTGTGGGGTCTGGGTCTGTGGTTGCTGCCGCCTGCTGCCCCCGTGCTCCTGCTCTGCACCCGCTGCTGCTATTGCTGTTGTTGCTCTTGTTATTAGTATTGCTATTATAATGTTGCTCTTAGTGTTGTTTCTGTTGGTGTTAACATCAATGCCATTACCATATCTATTGCCTTACATCCCTATGTGGAACTGTATAGTGCTGCTGTATGTTCTCTTTCCTCCTGCTCTCTCTCTCCCGCTCCCCCCCTCCCCCTTCAACCCAACCGGTCGAGGCAGATGACCGCCCACCTTGAGCCTGGTTCTGCTCAAGGTTTCTACCTGTTAAAAGGGAGTTTTTCCTTGCCACTGTCGCATAGTGCTTGCTCATGGTGGGAACTGTTGGGTCTCTGTAAATATAAAGAGTCGGTCTAGACTTGCTCTATTCGAAAAAGTGCCCTGAGATAACTTTCCTATGATATGGCGCTATATAAATAAAACTGAATTGAATATGTGCGCATTTCGGTTGACAGACCTATGCGTTATGACTACAGGGATATTGAAACTGAAACAGCGCTGGGAGGAGACGGCATTATGCACCGGTGGGTGGAGCTAGTGAGTAAGATGGAGACTGTCAGTGGCAGTGAGGAAGAGTTCTGTTCAGTGACCGGTGCTGTGCCCAGGTGCTGCAGGAGTGATTAGTCAAGTACGTTTGGTGGTGGAGACAGCGTGAAGAATGTTTGCAGCTAGTGCACAGGTGCCCTGTGGACTGGGGTGAATGCCATCTCTGGTAAAAAAGGATGCACATTCCCCGAAAAGATTAAAATGATCAATTAAGACCAAGTTGTGAGAGGAGCATTCTGACTGTAGCCTGGTGTGGAGACTGAGCAGCCTGCTAAAACGCCCTATACCTCGATGGAGAGAGGGGATCGGTCCAGAGATAAAAACTGACTTTTTGCAGTCCTTGAGTGATTTCAAAAGACTGTTAAAAAAAAAAAGGCACTTTGTTTCTCCAGCCCAGTCCTGACATGTACTTTCATGCCTTTGACTTTTTTTAGCTCCTAATGTTTAAAGTGCTTAATCTGTCCCATTGTTTTGTAATACTGCTCTATATCGTAAAACACTTGGCTTTAAGTTCTTTAGAGTGCAATATACTGTACTCACGGTCAACTTGACTGATGTATTACATTAGGGAGCTAAATGGAACACATGTATGAGCCATTTGCATTAAAGGCGAAGCTGATCTTTCTGGCCTGATCAGGCTTGATGTGTACTGTAAGATGTGCACTGCAGCAACTCAATCCATGTAAGTGTTTGAAGGCAGTATGTAAGCATAAGTAGCAGCTGTTGATGTAGCCTCTCAGTGCCACTATGTTATATAATGCTTATTTACAGGGAAAGGGCACTTTCCTGGGGCGTACCGAGGTTATTTCCTTGACTGCGCTTGTTTGGTATCTTGGTGAGGTAGAGGGTGTGGCGATGCCAAGAATGAATGCATCTTGCGTGGTTCCCTGCCCGCCTGCTTAGAGCAGGTCGACAGCTCAGCATACACTCAGCCTATACTGAATGGCTTTACTCTAGTGAGTCTCTTTCCAACCATCTGAAGGCAGCAGGTATGTGAGGTCAAACTACAATTACGTTTACATTGTGTAACCAGCACCAGACTGTCGCAAAATAACCATAGAAACCTGTGTGCTTATGTGCACATAAAACCTTTTGATTAATTATTTTACACATCTTCTACTGCACATCAACAGGTTCACACAGTCCTGTGAAAAATCGTAGATCAATTAAAACTTCTCTCTGCTCCTGCCAGTCCTTCCCTGGTGTCTCCATCCAAAACACAGAATCCCAGCCTATGCCTGTGTGTCATCTTTTTAATGAGCCTGGCCAAAGTGTCACCTGGAGCTCTGCATTTTTAATTACAATACAGGTAGACATGTGGCTGGGATGAGCAATATGTAAGATTGTTCAGGTACAATTTTATAGTGGTGCCCAGAGACAAAAGAGCATATTTCAAAAATCCTAATTTATTCGTGGATCACTGCCAGGTGACTTGCCATCTGTTTATGTCGCAATATGAAATTATGAAAAAGGCAACTATTTTGTTCCCAGATTGTCAGCAATTATCTTTGCAGTAAGACACACCATTTGACCAATCTTGCATTAGTATTCACATAGATTGTGATAAGATGTAATGTACAAAGTGGTCTATAACACAAATTAAGCCCCACATGAATCAAGACCCCAACATGAAGTGCACATCTCTATTATATCATCCTATTTACAGAGCTACTTGCCATCATTAAGTGATTCATCTTTCCACACACAATAGTAATGTAAACGCTGTTCACAAGCTGAGGTAATTCATGAGCCTCTATCAAACCATGAGTCATGAGTCTAACAGCATCCAGGGATATGATTAGTGGCTGTTATTCAAACATAACACACTCATTGATCATTCAGTATGTAATTAGCATTGTTACAGACTCATTCTGTTTGGAGTGTCATTCAGCAGCCCTTATTGTGGTCTGCCACACAGATAATTACAAGCCCAGTTTGTCATCGTGAAAGCTGTCGGGATTGGGCGAGTGCAGACTGCTGTAGATAGTATTGAATGCACTTGAAAAAGAAAATGAGTGAGCTGGCAGCATTCTCCGAGAGGGAACACAACATTGCTGGTAAGTAAAGAGGATGGCATCCTCCACCCCAATCACACTTTGATGGTGGGCAACTTGAAAAGGCTCCAAGTATTCATTACCTTGTCCAATCTCACTGCTTCAGCAGCCAAGCCTAAAATCATGTATGGTCAGGACAAAGTGTACACACACTACTCTTTTCATCTGATGAATCATGCTCCATCAGGATATGAAGTTATGTGTGACTTTCATAGTTCCTGGACAGGTTGGTCTGCAACATCACAATTACAACAGATTAATACCTGGAGCACAAGACTCAGTTTATATTCCAAATGTGCAGTGTTTCTGTTCTGATTGTCTGTGAATATGACACATGCACTTGCTAATGTATCACAAAGTAAACATCGTCTAAAAATTGAAAATAAATATGCATTACAGATGTAAAGTGAGTTGTATGAAATCATACACAGAAATAAGCAGTGAAGTTGCCTGAGGATGAGAGGGACATAAATGGTTTGGCCAGTCAGCATATATACAGACATGAGTGGTGAACAAAACACAATAGCTATATTAACTACAAAGAAACACTAGATAGTTTGCTTCTAATTCAATGTTAACTATGCAAAACAAACAAAATAACTCTAAATTAAACTTACAAAATTGAGGCTCCCTCCCCAAACCCCTCTTGCTGTGGCAGGTGTTTGCTATATTCCCAGGCCCAGATGTAGGCATTTAACACTGCTCATTACATCCGTCACATCTTTTACATGGTGGAGGCCAGACGTCTCCCGTATTGACAGCCCAGTAACTAAAAGAAAGAAAATGTTATTAATGCAACTTAAACATAACAGAATTTAAGTGTTGACAATACACAACACCAAATGTGCACGCTTCATCTGGAGATTATGCATGTCAAAAATTGCTAAAAAACCTTAATGAAAAGTGTGTTGGTTGTTTAGTTACAGGCAACTTTCACATAATTAAACAAACCTACATTAACAAAAAGGTCAAATGAAAGTGAAAGTGAGGGTGAGTGGAAATTACGTCACCAAGTGTTTGTCTGCTGGTGTGGGGTGGTCATAACAGTGTTCTACTGATCATTTTAAGCTTTGAGTTTCAAGAGGTGACACCAGACAAATTCCCCACTATACTCTAACTCCTCCAGGCCTCGCCCCATCCACCTCACAAATGGCCAGTATACTCGATCAAAGTGGCCTGTGACAATAAGAACATAATATTTTGGTGCCACAAAGATACTCTTTATAAAAGGATTTACAAAAAATTAATGGTTAATAATTCATAAATGCTTCATAGATCAGTTCTAATCCATTAATGGGAACAACGTTTGGGTTGCCAGGTTGTGAAAAATATCTCTGGCTTCTCTTGATTCACTGAAAAGGTCAAGTCATCACTAAAGTCACTAATAATATAAGTTTTGATATTTATAATAAGCCATTAGCAAAAGCTACACTTATAATAAGTCCATACAAATTAATTTTGGTCCAGATGCCCTGCAGGATTTTTCCAGAAGGTCAGAGGTCAAATGGTTCCTTGGAGGCGTCATTGTGAGCTAAAAAGCAGAAAAGAGGACCAGCCAAAGCCCGGCTACCCAAAGGTTGTTTATATTGATAGTTTATAACTGATCTGTAAAGTATTAGCAAATGATTTTTTACCATTAATGAAGCTGTTAGTTATACATTTTTTTTTTATAAAAGCTGACTTATTAGAAAGAGGTACCAATATATCTTAATTCTCTTACATTCAACCAGCCTATACTTTTAAAACGTATGTTATGTATGAATGTTAGGAGCACTGCTAAATACAGCAGAGGATTTCCATGGCAGCTAGCCAGAAAATGCAGCATTGGCGTTAGGTGAGCCAAGTTTCAACAGCGTTAAATTAGCCAACTAAGGCTAAAAGGTACTACGTTGCTTTAGTAACATGTGGGACGCTTTCCATTCAGCCAACTGTGCTTCCTCCTGGAAACACCAGGAACACGATACGAAGAGATCACCAATAAACATCAACCACATCAAACACAATGGCGCGACTCAGAACAAAGGGAGAGGCCCGGTATACACTCCTGAACGAAATCTTAAGACCGGGGGAAAAATTACAAGAATTCACATTTTGCACTGCTGGATCGTAAGCAGGTTGTAAGTAGAGCTTCAAAATGCAAAAAGGAGAAACATGAGCAAGAGACAAAAAAAATAGAGAGTAGGCAATTTAAACTCAAAAAGGCTGTTCATCAGCTGATCAAAAGTTTAAGACCATAGCCTTAAAAAGTCCAAATCTGCACAAAAATCTGGCTTTCATGTCATTTTCATTCAGGCATTGACATCGTCATGACCTCCTGATGGCAAAGGCAAAAAGGCTTTCCGTCTTTGAACGTGGCAGGATTGTTGATCTGCACAAGCAAGGCCTCTCACAACGCGCCATTGCTGCTGAGGTTGGACGCAGTAAGACAGTCATTTTTAATTTCTTAAGATCCTGAGGGTTATGGGACAAAAAAGTCAAGTGGTAGACCCAAAAAAATTTCACCTGCTCTGAGCCGGAGGATCAGACGGGCTGTCCGTGAAGACACAGGCCGATCCTCAACCCAAATTAAGGCCGTTACTGATGCTGACTGCAGCCCAATAACCACAAGACGGCATCTGCGAGAGAAGGGCTTAAAGAACAAAAAACATCTTCAAAGGCCATGTCTCCTCCCACGCCACAAACTTGCCCGTTTGGATTTTGCAAGGGAGCACCAAACATGGGACATTGAAAGGTGGAAAGTTTTATTCTCTGACGAGACAAAATTTAACCTGGATGGTCCTGATGGCTTCCAACGTTACTGGCATGACAAGGAGATCCCACTAGAGATGTTTTCTAAGCGGCACAGTGGAGGAGGCTCCATCATGATCTGGGGTGCTTTTTCCTTCAATTGAACAATGGAGCTTCAGGTTGTGCAGGGGCGTCTAACGGCGGCTGGCTATGTGGAGATGTTGCAGCAGGCATCCCTCTTGACTGAGGGCCCTCGTCTGTGCGGTAATGACTGGGTCTTTCAACAGGACAATGCTGCAGTTCACAACGCCCGACTGACAAAGGACTTCTTCCAGGAGAACGTCACTCTTTTGGACCATCCTGTGTGTTCCCCCGATCTAAATCCCATTGAGAACGTTTGGGGATGGATGGCAAGGGATGTTTACAAAAACGGATGTCAGTTCCAGACCATGGATGCCCTTCGTGAAGCCATCTTCACCACATGGAGCAACGTTCCCACTAGCCTCCTGGAAACACTCGCATCAAGCATGCCTAATCGAATTTTTGAAGTGATCAACAAGAACGGTGGGGCTACTCACTACCGAGTCCTTTTGTTGACATTTTCAGTTCTGTTCTTGGGGTCTTTTGGGCTATGGTCTTAAACTTTTGATCAGCCTCTTTGAGTTTAAAATGCAGTTTTCAATAAATTGCCTACTCTCTATTTTTTGTCTCTTGCTCCCGTTTCTTCTTTTTGCATTTTGAAGCTCTACTTACAACCTGCTTACGATCCAGCAGTGCAAAATGTGAATTCTTGTCATTTTTCCCCCGGTCTTAAGATTTCGTTCAGGAGTGTATATAGGGGAGGAGACAACGAGGGAAACAGACACAGGTGAGTAACGAGACACAGGTGAAAACCATCAAAACTGGAGGGAAAACAGACAGGAAATAAAAAGCACACAAGGAAACAAGAACAGTAGTTTCAAAATAAAACGGGAAATACCAAGACCAAAAAACACACCAGAGTCCTTGGGATCATGACAGCTTCGTAGTACACCCCTCAGTACTAATGAAACAACTTCCAAAAGTGTTGAGGGGACAACAACAAATAGAATGAGTGCGATAGCCTAACGGTACCAATATGAAGGAATGAATTCAGTATCTGCAGGCACCCTCAATACCAAAACACAGCCGCTAGAAACTGAAGTTACAGATTGTGGTCACAATGGAACGGATTATAATGTGAATGTAGAATATGTTCAGCATTAATATTTGCCATCTAGGGTCTGACCTCATCACTCCCCACAAGGAAACACCGAGCTCAGCACAGCAGGGAGTGAGGAGTGACAATAATAATAATTGTACCCCTGGGGAAACATACAGTAGACTCAGACCCTACAGGTGGGTGACAGCATAACTTTCACGTGATCATATATGGCAACATTTATTAAAAGCACAAATCAAGTCATTAGAGGATGAATTACTTTGTCCACAACACCTGCCCAGACTGCGTACAAAACACGCTTTCCATCATCATTAGGTATTAATTGTACTTTTACCTGGTTACATCAGCATTTTGTAAAAAATTTTAAGATTAAAAATGTCTCATAGTACATCATATTCTAATCTATCTAAATACATGTTCATAACATTTAAAAAGCTAGATTTTGAACAGGTACACACATGTACAACCCCCCCATGAGATTTTGATAAGGTCAAGTCAAATTTATTTACAGAGCACATTTAAAAACAAAAGTTCTTTACAGAGAAATTTAACACAATCAAATTATCAAAACAAAAATAAGTAAATAACTAAGGCAAAACTACAACAATGTTCTCATGTTAATAATTAAGGGGACTTAAGCGCAATTGTATAAAGGTCTTTAGCTGGCGTTGAAAGGGGCGACAGATAGGGAGGACCTCATAGTGAGGGAGTAACTGTTCCACAGTCTGGGTGCTGCAATGGAAAAAGTTCACTCAGGCTTTTGACTGGAAACATGGAATGGTGAGGAGTAACAGGGGTCTACATATGGACTGCGGAGATCAGAGATGTAAGTCCATGCAGTGCTTTAAAAACTATTACTACTACTACTAAATACAAGAATCTTAAAATAATTTCTATATTTCACTGGTAACCAGTGAAGGGAGGCCAGTGCAGGGGATATGTGGTACCCATGCTACCCATGAGAAGTGAGAAAGAGAGTTACTGTAGGTCAAGACATGAATAAAAGCATGCAAGATGATCTCCAGATCTCCAACACAAAAAAGTTGTCACATTTGAACGCAGTGTCAAAAATGACTCCCAGATGTCTGGCACGTGTACAAAGATTTGAAGACAGGGGCCCAAGAGAACTGACTATACCAGTAGAGACATTTTTAGGACCAATAGCAAGAACCTCTGTCTTACTTATATTTAGCTGAAGAACATTTTTGGCCATCCAGTATTTGACATCCTCAAGACAGCTCAAAAGACACTGAAGACTAATGTGTTTCACTCGGTTTCAGCGTGGCAATGATAAGTGGTGTATTTTCTAAACAAAGATCCCAGTGGAAGCATAATGGAAATAAAATAGGGCCTAAGAGTCTTTGGGTAGACCAAAGGAGACGGTAACAGAAGAGGATAAAAATATTTATCACAACCGATACTGATCTTGTAGATATGATTAAACCCTTATAGAGCCTTACCCTAGTCTACCATATGTTTGAGACGACCCAAGAGGATGCAATGGTTGATGATATCAAAAGCAGCAGAAATGTACAACAAAATTAAAATGTCATGATTTCCAAAGTCTAAAAACAGCAGTAAGTCACTCATTACCCTTAGCAGAGGTGACTCAGAACTCTTGTGCATCCTAAAACCTGACTGGAATGTCTAAAATGTTGTGTTGATCTAAAAAAAAAAAAGGGACAACTTGTGAGAAGACAACGAAGTTATCGAAGTTATCGAGTACGCTTGGATCTAGGTTTGGTTTGGCGTGAAGACCATAAGACTTTCAAAGACTATTGCATATCCTGTCTCAAATGAATCATATGAATGTTGCAGTGAAGAGTATAATGTGCAGTGCTCCCTGTGCAGAGCTTTTGTTCAGCTCCACAGCAACCCATGACAAAACCTATTAACAGCATGAGAATGGCTGCGTTAGGCATTGGAAGCTTTGCAGCTAAATTAACCAGAAGGATTCATCCCATTTTAATATGGAGATGTCAGACGAAATATTTTACATAATTCATCCCATGGCAGCGTTGGCGACAAGCCAGATCATGTAGTGGCTCTTTGAGGGGGAGCAGCGCCTGGCGATTGGCAGGGAAATCCAGGATAAGCTGCATTTCTCGGAAGCTGCACAGCAGGTGCTGGCTGAGTGGTCGATGAAGGGAATCAGATGTTGAGTCAGTGATTGTTAGGCGAGTCATCAACATTGGGATTGCATCTGGGTGGTGCGAGTTGGTGTTGCGTAGGCAATATGGCAAATAGGTAAGTGAGTAATCATATATTTCATCATATGATTTGAGGTACAAATAAAAGCATAACTAATAATAGTAACTCCAAGATGGCGCAGCAGATGGCAGCCTCGGTACTGCGCTCTCTGGTACTTTGTGTTTTTGTTTATTTGTTTAGTTTCCTGCTCTCCCTCTCTGCTCACATTCACCAGGGAGGAACTGTTAAACATCAGACTATCCTACTAACTCCCCATCCCCATCAGACTAACTTTTTCACCGGTTTTCATCAAACGGGAAAGTTTCACTGAGTTATAAGTCGGAGGAGCAGCAGCTCTCAACAGGATTTGCTGGAGACGCCGATGTGGGAAACAAGCCGGAGCGCTAGTTAAACAGACAGCAGGGATTTCAAACAGTGCTCCCGTCAATACATCTGGTGAATGTCCGCTCTCTGGCCGACAAGATGGACGAACTGCTACTCCTCAAAAGAACAAATACGGACTTTTACAGATCTGGCGCCCTGTGCTTCACCGAAACCTGGCTTGGTGAACACATCCAATAGCACACTCCATCTACCGGGCTTCCAACTCCACCGAGTGGACCGCATAACAGAGCTATCGGGGAAAACGAGGGGAGGCGGAATCTGCTTTTACATAAACGAAGGGTAATGTACAGATGTCAGTTTTAAGGAAATCATGCAGTCCTCACTTGGAAACCTTGTTCATAAACTGTAAACCCTTTTATTCACCGCGGGAGTTCTTCTTGTTTATTCTGGTCAGTGTTTACATCCCACCTCAGGCCTGTGTTAGTGAAGCGTTACTACACCTGGCTGACCAGATAACTAACGTGGAGCAAAACCATCCAGACTCCCTGCTCATTGTTCTTGGGGATTTTAACAGAGCAAACCTCAGCCAGGAACTTCCAAAATACAGACAGCACATTAAGTGTCCCACCAGGGATACAAATATTCTGGACAATTGCTACACCACATTAAACGACGTCTATCACTCTGTTCCCCGTGCAGCTTTGGGACACTCTGATCACTGCCTGGTTCATCTTCTTCTGACCTACAGGCAGAAACAAAAATCAGCTAAACCTGTGGTCAAGACCATGAGAAGATGGACCAACGAAGCAAAGCTGGAATTACAATCCTGCTTTGACTGCACTGATTGGAGTGTTTTTGAGGCTGCAGCTACAGACCTGGATGAACTCTTGGACACTGACATCTTACATCAGTTTTCGTAAGGAAATGTGTGCGCCAACTAAAACCTTCTGCACATACAATAAACCCTGGTTTACAGTAAAACTCAGGCAGCTTCATTAGGCCAAGGAGGAGGCCTACAGAAGTGGGGACAGGATCCTGTACAACCAGGCCAGAAACACACTGACCAAGGAGATCAGAGTAGAGGAGCTACACTGAAAAGCTGAAAAACAGGTTTTCAGCCAACGATCCAGCGTCAATGTGGAGAGCCCTGAAGGACATCACCAACTACAGGAGACCATCCCCCCACACTGTGGAGAATCACCAACTGGCTGATGACCTGAATGTTTTCTACTGTAGGTTTGACAAGCCCACACTCACACCCCTCACCCGCTCTGACATCAAACAACCACCTACACCCCTTGCCACCCCCTCACCCCTCCTCACTGACCCCCCACCTGCACTCAGGATCTGTGAAGAGGATGTGTGTCGGCTCTTTCACAGACAGAAGATCAGGAAGGCACCAGGCCCAGACGGCGTCTCACCCTCCTGTCTGAAAGTCTGTGCTGACCAGCTGGCCCCCCATCTTCACACAGATCTTCAACAGATCATTGGAGCTGTGTGAAGTTCAATTCAGTATTATATAGCGCCATATCATAAAGTTCTCAGGGCATGTTTTCATATAGAGCAGGTCTAGACCGACTCTTTATATTTACAGAGACCCAACAATTCCCAACACCATCATCCCAGACATCCTTCACACCATACTCACCCAGCTCACTCCACCAGCCCCCACCTGTCAGTGGATCACAAACAGGAGGCAGCAGGTGAGGCTGGGGAACATCACATCCAGCACCCGGACAATCAGCACTGGTGCCCCCAGGGGTGTGTGCTCTCCCCACTGCTCTTCTTCTACACAAACGGCTTCACCTCAGGAGACCCGTCTGTTAAACTCCTGAAATTTGCAGATGACAATGGTCATCGGCCTCATCCAGGACGGTGACGAGTCTGCATACAGACGGGAGGTTGAACAGCTGGTCCTCTGGTGCGGTCAGAACAACCTGGAGCTGAACACGCTCAAAACTGTGGAGATGACAGTGGACTTCAGGAGGAGCCCCACAACACCATACTGAACAGCACTGTGTCTGCTGTGGAAACCTTCAGGTTTCTGGGATCCACAATTTCCCAGGACCTAAAGTGGACGTCCAACATCGACTCCATCATCAAGAAGGCCCAGCAGAAGATGTACTTCCTGCGCAAGCTTAGGAACTTCAACTTGCCTCAGGAGCTGCTGGTCCAGTTCTACACTGCCATCATCCAGTCTGTTCTCTTCACATCCATCACTGTGTGGTTTGGATCGGCCACCAAACAGGACAGGAACAGACTACAACGGACGATCAGGACTGCAGAAAGAATCACTGGTGCCAACCTGCCCTCCAATCAGAACTTATACATCTCCAGAGTCAGGAAACAGGTAGAAACCGTCACTGCAGATCCATCACACCCTGACACAACCTATTCTAACTTCTCCCCTCTGGTAGATGCTACAGAACACTGTACGCCAAACAACCAGACACAAGAACAGTTTTTACCCACACGCCATCACTGATGAACAGTTAACATCAGTTAACATCATGTCATGGTCCACGAAGGACTCTTGTTTGGACTCTGTCTTGTTTCCCGTTTTATTTTGAAATCCCTGGTCTTGTGTTCGTGTGTGCCCTTTACTTCCTGTCATTGTCTGTTTTGCTGCTATTTTGATTAGGTTCACCTGTGTCTTGTGCTCACCCGTTTCCCTCGTTTACTCCTTCCCTATATATACACATGGGTCCCTTTCCTTTGTTCAGTGTCGTGTCATTGAATTGTGATTCCTTGTGTTTGATGTTTTGGATGCTGCTAGTGATCTCGTGTCTTGTTCCTTGTGTTTCCCTGCCAAAACTTAGTAAGTTTTTTGTTGTTTAAATAAACCTTTGGACTGATTCAGCCTCCTCGCCTGTCTGCAATTGGGTCCTCTCCCTGCTGCCTAGATGGCTTATCGTGGCAGAGCTGCCTCGATAGCCTTCCATGACACATCAGTTACATAGTGTCAGGAACAATCCCTGTGGAATAACCCTGTGACAAACTTCCACTGTACCTGTAAATTATATTTTCCTATTGCTTAAATACAGTTATTAAACATGTAAATATCAGTCAGTCACAAATCTACGCACACTGTGCATACTGTATATAGTGTCATATACACCTGCCTCACGTATATAAAGCAACCCGTTACATTAATCATTTATATTCATATTTATTCCAGCACCCTTTGTACTCTGCACCATTGCACTATTGTCATACTGTCTACAAATGTTATTGTTGCTGTATGTGATCATACATACAGTAGTTTAATGTTTACCTTGTCGAGCTTGTTGTCCTCGTTTTTAACTATGCATGTCTATTTCTGTGCATGTACTTTTGAGAGCAACGAAAACCGAGTCAAATTCCTTGTACGTGTACACATACCTGGCCAATAAAGCTGGTTCTGATAACGCTTTAATACTACAAGAATTTCAAAATATTTCACTTAATGTATCACTTATTTATGAATTAAATAAAGTTTAACAAATGACAAAGAAAGAAATAGATTTTTGGGGGATGGGAGATTATGATGGCCCAAGCACCCTTTGTCTTGGTGCTGTGTAGTGTGTGTTGCAGGTCCTCTGCTGGGTGGAGCTGAGGTGCCACTGTGGTAACCGGGAACACCTGACCAGTGTTCTTAAATTAAAGTGTGTCTATCCATTCACTCACCAAGCTCCGATCGTTTTTTTTGCGTTGTCCTTTTGTTTTACACTGCCTCATAATACCCACTGCATTCATACACTTTCATATATCACTGATACTGACTTTCACACCTCATTGCACTTATTATAACCTACTTTAATACATTTCTGTTGCGAAGTTTGGCACACATGTCCCTTCTTTGTCGTGGCTCGTGAGCCAGTCCCAACAGAGATGTACACTTGTCTTAAGCTGTCTACACATGATCAGCAGCAGAAGTGCTCTGACTTGAGCCATTGTTTATCTCTAGGTAGAGCAATTACCAAGGCAATGTGCACCAATGCCACCAGTTTTTATACTTCTCCACTGCACTCATAGTTTAAATGATCTGAACATTAACCTTTTTTGCTGAGCTTTCAAAGAGCATCTATGTCTCCAGAGATGTATTATCAGTCCAAGACTGTATTCAGACCAAATAAGGCACTGCGGTGAAAACGCCAGTCCTCCTATTCATTTGAATGTGTGTAGTGGGTAATGCTTTTAGGCTGTGGTGGGGATCGCATGGGGTGGCGAAAAAAATGTAGCAGTCCTGCAGCGAAAAGTTAACAGAATCAACTTTTGGAGAAACACAACCGACGTCACGTTGTGGTGGCCAAGGTTCGGAACGCGCCCAGGTGAAGAAGAACCTTGTTTACCATGTAGCATCATAGCATTCCGCTGTTTACCGAGCAAGTGTGAAGATGAACTGTGGTGTCAGCTGTTCAACCCTGCCACGCGGGTACAATGACGTTAATCGCCGTGCAGTCTCTTGGCGTTGTATTGCTCTTCAAATTGGTATTTCTGGATAGTATTTCTACTTGTGCTACAATCAGCATGGCCATGTAGTGACACTCCCACACCGCCGCACAACCCCGCACTTATCGCTGCAACGCCTGATTTGGTCTGAATACAACCTAATTCAAAAGATAAGTCTGGCATTATTCTAAAAAACCAACAAACCAACAATGTGTTTGTCTCTCAATTCTTTCTGACTTCACTTCCTTCTGTGGCTCTCAGCTCCAAGTCCATTGGTTCCTACTGAAGACGTACTGTACATATACAAAAACTCAAAAAACAGCTGGACACTAATAATTCCCTGTGGGTTTCTTACTATGAACTTACTATTTCACATTACACAGACATACATTTAAACCATTATTAATACAAAAATGTCGATTAGTGCAGCTTAAATAGTTTAGACAACAATGGATCTCTATGGCACAGAGGAATGAGATATGTCAGGCTTTGGATACACACACACACAATACACAATATTAGAATACATTCATTTTCTTTTGGGTCTTTTCATGCGATTTGTTGCCAATAAGAAAATATAGAATATCACCAGACTTGTAGTATCTGTATAAGTATATATCAAAGAATGCCATCTAGGCAGCAAGGAGAGGACCCAAATGCAGACAGGCGGCAGGCTGAGTGGTGCTAACCGAGGATTTATTGAACACAAAAAATTACTTACAGAAACGCAGGGAAACTCTTGACATGGAGAGACGACCAACAACATCAACATAATCAATGACCCAACAGAGAACAAAGGGAGAGGACCGGTATATATAGGGGAAGAGACAACGAGGGAAACAGACACAGGTGAGTAACAAGACACAGGTGAAAACAATCAAAACTGGAGGGAAAAAAAAGACAGGAAATAAAGGGCACACAAGGAAACAAGAACTGTAATTTCAAAATAAAACAGGAAACAACAAGACCAAAAAAACACACAAGTCCACACCTTGGGATCATGACAGTATATGTACCTTAAGCATGAATGAAACAGTTCTTGTGGATGACACTGTATTAGCGCTATAGTGCATAAAGAGTAGGTTAAGAGGGTTTTAAAGTCATGTTTACAATGATTCTACAAACTTTCTTTTTTATTTATCACTTATCAATTATGATGAATATTTATTGACCTCAAAATGAACCTCAGTATGGATTCAGAGTTTCACGACTGGATTATAATTGCTTTTGCACAAATATTTGCACTATTCATTTATATAGTCTAAGATAGTGGTTCCCAACCTGGGGGTCGAGACACCTAAAGGGGTCACATGATAAGTCTGACAGGCTACCAGATGATAAAAGGGATTAAATATATGTCTTAGGCAGTGTCCTCATTTAGATTCCTGGTGGCCTGGTGGTAGAAGCTCTTCCTGAGCCTCTTAGTGCTGGCCTGGTGTATCTGGAACCTCATCCCGACCACAGCAGAGAGAAAAGGTTTTCTTGGTGGTTGGGATCCTTAATGATTCTCCTAGCCTTAATCTTGCAGCACCTGGTGTAAATATCCTACAGGCAGTGTAGAGCACCACCTATTGTATGCTCAGCTGAATGAACCACTCTTTGCAGGGCATTGCGGTCCTATTCAGTGCTGTTACCATACCAGACAGTGATGTTGTCCGTCAGGAGGCTCTCGATGGTGCAGGAGTAGAAATTCCTCAGTATTTGAGGGGATACCCGGAATTTCCTTAAGCGTCTGAGGTGAAACCATCTCAGCCTTGCCTTTATACTGTATTCTACTGTATATAATGTATATAGCTTTTTAATGTAATCTCTAGGATTTTTAAAATCTCTTTCTAGTTCTTAATTTTCATCAATAAGGCTTGTCTTACCTTAAATGTTAATGTTACCATTTTATGCATCCGTTTTCAGAATTGTAAATTCTGTATATAACAGCATATAGAATACATTATTGGGGTGTGTACAGTTTGTCTTCCATTGCTGCTTGAGACCTCTACATTCACAAGACACTTCTATTCTGCAATAAAATCATGTCATGTCCTCAATTTCAGCCTCACTCCAGCATAACAACAGTGACATTGTGAGAACTATTTTGTTCTAATAACAATAAAATTCTTCTTGTCCACTGTGACAGGCGCAATACCAGAGTCTTGCACTAAGTGAAAATTGGGGGTTATTAAAGTACACAAAATTAAATTACAGTACAAACAAAAGTCCTCATATTGTGATAAATCAGAACAATTAAAGGAGTATGTGTAGCCTGTTTGGTGGAATTGATGTTTTTAGCAAATTGGTGTGAGTAGTTTGAACTCACCAAAACTTTCACCTTTTTTGAAAGGTTCTTGGTACGATTTTAAGTGGATCACATTAAGCTGTAAAAGGATACTTTAGCTCAGTGGTTTGGTAGACTGTGACAGCTAACCTTCCCCATTGTGCCCTGCATCAGTGAGGGGCAGTAAGAAGTGGATCTCTTTTTTCAGGATTATTTTATGTTGTTGAAAGCCATGCAGCAGTTTGTGTATTGTAGAGTTGAAGGGAGTCTGATCATATTCTGTATTTATCGTATTGTCAACAAATCCCATGTGCAGACCTAAACCAACAATGAATGTATCCTACTATCAAGTATTGTGTGTGTCACAGCCTGATATATCTTCTTCCTCTGTGCCATAGAGCTCCATTGTTGTCCAAAAACTATTAAAAACACATCAGCGAGCCACACTGTTGCACTGGGTGACATGTTCCTTCATTACCATGAACCCCCCCCCCCCCCACACACACACACACACACACACACACTGTAGATTATTTTGACTCAACGCCACATACACCTTCCTGCTGCTGTAAATGTCCTGTATTCAGAGTACGAACTGCTTCCATCAGGTAGACAGGGTTCCAATAAAATACAGGAAAAGATACCTGAATAGGTATAAAACCTCTTTCATTGCTCTATCAGTGAGTCTCCTAAACTCAGGACATAAGGAGGATGTGAAATGAAGGGCTGTATTTTAATGCACTTATGTCTGAACATGTTTGTGCTATGCACTTTATATCTGTTACTGCACAATAATTGTATGTATTTTTATGTGGCAGCTTTTATGTCCAAGACAAATTTCCCTAGGCACAAAATAAAGTCATCTTGTAAAATACTCACTAGTAGGGATGTCCCAGTTTTTGGTCCGGATCCCAATCCGAGTCCTTTAATATTTGGTATTATCAATCTGATAATTTTTTTTACTTAAATGTTGACAAAATATATCTGACACATTGAAATAACAGCTGTAGCCTTAATCTGACACAGCTTATTTTTCACAAGCTACTTTATAATACTGGAGGTCATGGTTCAAAAAAAAAAAAAAAAAAAAATATATATATATATATATATATATATATATATATATATATATATATATTTATACGCTTAAATTATTGATAAGATATAAGGAGGTAGCCTGATATCGCCAGACCAATTCGTAAATGTGAATTACTCTGGAACCTCTCAGTTCATTTTCGACCAAAAAGCCTCAGGACGCAACTGGATAGACCTACATCCAATCAGAGCAACAAAACGTGTGACGTAGCACTGAGCGGATCCTGATGGAAGTACGGCAAACACATCTTTCTTCTCAACAAAAGCTTTAAGGGCAGTTGTTTGTTCTTCTTTTAGAGAAAATATACCGTCCAGTTCCTTTAATACTGACGCGATAGCGAATTCAGAACGTTCCACATCAGCTGCAGCCATCTTGGTTGTTTACGAAAATGCCTCAACGGAGCTCCTCTGTACAGTCATCGTATCAAACCTGCCCCATAGATAAACGGTTGTGCTTGGTCCAACCGACAGGTTGGCTGGAAATCTGTCTGAATAAGGACTAGAACATTTTATTGGCATTAAAGGTACTGCACTAAGCTGGTTTAAATCCTATTTATCAGATCGTTATCAGTTTGTACACGTTAATGATGAATCCTCTATGCACGCCAAAGTTAGTCACGGAGTTCCACAAGGTTCTGTGCTTGGACCAATTCTATTTACCTTGTATATGCTTCCTTTAGGCAATATTATTAGGAAGCACTCCATAAATTTTCATTGTTATGCAGATGATACCCAATTATATTTATCGATCAAGCCAGATGAAACCAATCAATTAGCTAAACTTCAAGCATGCCTTAAGGACATAAAAACCTGGATGACCTGCAATTTTCTGATGTTAAACTCAGACAAAACCGAAGTTATTGTACTTGGCCCCGAACACCTTCGAAACACATTATCTAAAGATATAGTTTCTCTAGATGGCATTGCCCTGGCCTCCAGCGAAACCGTAAGGAATCTTGGAGTTATCTTTGATCAGGATATGTCCTTTAACTCCCAAATAAAACAAACTTCAAGAACTGCCTTTTTTCATTTACGTAACATTGCAAAAATCAGACACATCCTATCTCAAAAAGATGCAGAAAAACTAGTCCATGCATTTGTTACGTCTAGGCTGGACTATTGCAACTCTCTATTATCAGGCTGCCCCAATAAATCCCTTAAGACTCTCCAGCTGATTCAGAATGCTGCGGCACGTTTACTGACAAGAACCAGAAAAAGAGAACATATTTCTCCAATATTAGCTTCTCTACACTGGCTCCCTGTAAAATCCAGAATAGAATTTAAAATCCTTCTCCTCACCTTCAAAGCCCTAAATGGTCAGGCACCATCATATCTTAAAGAGCTCATAGTACCCTATTACCCCACTAGAGCACTGCGCTCCCAGAATGCAGGGTTCCTTGTGGTTCCTAGAGTCTCTAAAAGTAGAATGGGAGCCAGAGCCTTCAGCTATCAAGCTCCTCTCCTGTGGAACCAGATCCCAGTTTGTGTACGAGGCGGACAACCCTCATTTAAGAGTAGGCTTAAACTTTCCTCTTTGATAAAGCTTATAGTAGGGCTGACTCAGGTGACCCCTGCCCCCCCTTAGTTATGCTGCTATAGGCCTAGACTGCCGGGGGACTTCCTATGATGCACTGAGCTCCTTTCTCCTCCTCTTCCTCTCCATCTGTACGCCCTCATATCCCATCAATGCTTGTTATTAATTCAACTTCTTCCCGTAGTTGTGTGCTTTCTCTCCTCTCTCTCTCTCCCTCCCCTCTGTTGCTTTCTGCAGGTGTTTCTGCCTCTGGAGCTGTGGAGGTCTGGGTCTGTGGTTGCTGCCGCCTGCTGCCCCCGTGCTCCTGCTCTGCACCCGCTGATGCTATTGCTGTTGTTGCTGTTATTAGTATTGCTATTATGGTGTTGCTCTTGGTGTTGTTTCTGTTGGTGTTGACATCAATGCCATTGCCATATCTATGCTGTATTGAGCTGCTGTATGTTCTCTTTCCTCCTGCTCTCTCTCTCCCGCTCCCCCCTTCCCCCTTCAACCCAACCGGTCGAGGCAGATGACCGCCCACCTTGAGCCTGGTTCTGCTCGAGGTTTCTACCTGTTAAAAGGGAGTTTTTCCTTGCCACTGTCGCATAGTGCTTGCTCATGGTGGGAACTGTTGGGTCTCTGTAAATATAAAGAGTCGGTCTAGACCTGCTCTATTCGAAAAAGTGCCCTGAGATAACTTTGTTATGATATGGCGCTATATAAATAAAACTGAATTGAATTGAATTGAATTGAATGGGAGGGGGACCAGGTGCATCTGCCAGAGCAAATAAAACATGAGCTCGCAGATGTGTCTGGTTCCCAGGCTAATAAGGAAGTAAAGCGTGTTGTCCATTAATCCCTGAGTTGGCAGTTCGATCCCCGACTCCTCCTGTCCATGTGTCCAATGTCAACTGCCCTTGAGCAAGACACTGAATCCCAAGTTGCTCCCAATGGGCAGGCGAGCGCCTTGGTGTGTGAGTGTGTGTGTGGGTAAATGTGTGAAAGGCAACATTGTAAAATGATTTGTCTGTTAAGGTAGAAAAGCTCAAAATAAATGAAGTCTATTTACCATATGCAGTGAAATGCTGCACTGTAGAGCTTGGCTGTATTTTAGCCAATACTGATCCATTAAAATATGCCCGGATTAGCCTGGGACATCTCTACTCACTAGAGCACCAAATGTGGATTAATCGCTGGAAATAGTCCCCAACAAATACACTATTTTCTCCTGTTTGTGTAACGTCTGCTAGAAATAACAGTGACCAGCTGTTGTAGGAAATTACTGAGCCTTTTTAAAAATGGTACTATATATTTGTGATTCAATTTTAAAGATTTACATCTTCAGCAGGAACCAATGGGCTTGGAGCTGAGAGCCACAGACAGAGTAGGAAAATCAAAGTACTGAAAGATGTACTTATATATTGTATTTGCTGACAGAAATAAAAATATCACCAGCTTTATCCTTTAAATACGTGATTATGAACAAATATGTTGATCATGTTTTACAGTAAGAGTGAAAATCCTGCAAAATGTTCAATTTAGGTAGACAATACTTCATTGACTGCTATTTAAATGATACATATTGACTTCACCATGAGAGTGGTGCGTAGTGCTTTGCAATACCTCCTCTTGTTAAGAGGAGCTGGGAATCAAACCAAGGGCAGCATCATAAAATCGCATGTGGGAACTAGTCTCAACGCTAATTCTGAAATGCTGACTGATTCTACCCACAGCCCCGCAACTGCTTGGGGGTTGCATTTAAACTGGTCCACCATGTACCTGAGTTGAAACGTGATTCCTATGATGAGTTTTTTATTTACATGAGGGAGGAATAATCTGCCTCTCTTGTTGTGTCATGCCAGGCTGCAAATAATCCCTGCGCGTGTGTGTGTTTCCCTCGGAGCATGCAGGCTACAGATGTTCAGCCTCTCTCTCTCTCGTGAGGAGGAAGTGCAGACTGTGTATAGGATCACACACACACACACGTTCCTCTCTTGCAGCCTCGCGCGGCAGAGAGTCTGATGCCATGACCGAGGACGCATCCATCCTCTGCTGAGAACCATGCGCTGCCGGCTGAGCCCTGCTGGAATGAACCGACTGAAAGGGGCTTTCAAAGGACTCACCTGTGGATTTGCGCCGTCAAGATGCCTTATATGACCAAACATCTGATTTTACTTCTGTGTCTGGTCGTTACCGGTGAATGCCGTAAGCACGGCCACCGGGTGCGGAGATGGACCGGTACCGTGGAGACCCAAAAGCATGGCACGTAAGTGGAAGATACAGGAATAATAAATGCATGTTAATGTGGAGAAATGCGCAGATATCCAATCAAATGCTTTTAATTACACTATCCTACATTAAGTAGTGTGTAACTGCTGGTTAATGAGGACATTCTTTAACTGGGGTCTACTGAATGATGGCGTTAAGATGCTGGAGACTGAGCTCGTGGTTCACTTGTCACATTTCTGAGAATTCGTTCCATTTTCCCAAATTAAAAAATAGAATAAAATAATTATCAATTTCCAAAAGAAACAGAAAAGGCTCAATGAGAGTAGCTGCTTTATACCTGCAAATATTTAAAGATGCATTATGGAGTGTATGTTGGGTAAAATGTAGGCTTTTATCAGTATTATTTTAGTCGTAAAATTAAAACAGATCAACCACAGTTCAAGTCTGAACTTTGTGCACTGCATAAATGAGGTGTGGTCAGAAGTGGATCTCTTTGGTTCATTGCTGACTGATGATCTGGTTGATAGACATGCAACAGTTTGTCTATTTTAACACTTAAAAACAAGGCACTTAACAAATGTATTGATTCATTTATCACAGAGAAGGAGTGAAAATCATAAGAATCCTATAAAAAGGTTAAAATGAGGCAAATTAAAACAGCTTGGGCTGCATTTGAAATGGTAAAAGGACTGCAGTTATCAGTGCAAAGTGCACTGCCAAACATTCACCCACACATCCACACACTGAAGGTGGTGAGGCTGCCTGCAAGACACTGAGCGGCTCATCAGGAGGCGTTTGGGGTTCAGAAGGACACTTTGACGTACTGGGGACAAACTCTTGCTCCTACCAACAGTCAGCTTTGCTTTCTGATAACACTGACCACTTTTAGCTGACCACAATCTTTCCCCTAAAATCTTAACCAAGTAGGGTTTTTTATAGGAATCATATTGTCTTAAAATTGTAACAGCCATATTTGCTTTGGGAGGCACAAACAAACAATGTAGTCCTGCTGCTAGGGTCACCAGATCAGAAAAACACTCATAGGAGACAGATTGGAAGGCAGTGACTACGTTTACATGAACACTAATTATTCCGAATATGACAATATTCCAAATTTGATACGGGTCATGTAAACAGCATATTCTGTTTGGATATTCCAAATTAGGCCTTATTCTGAATGTAGCATTTTCAGATAAAGACGTGAGATAGGCTATGCCGATATTATTCAGGTTTTAGGAGCATTCTTTGGACATGTATACAGCGCATTTGGAATTTGCGTCTGAGTTGGGGTTTTTACCGCAGTTTGCGACACACGGCCTCTTTCCTGTTTAAGGTCAGCTCTGTGCATTGTAAACAAACTATGAAGGTATATTTGGTGCAAAACACCTGAGCACCTGTGACAGTGGAATTTGTAGTTGTAGAAAATAGTCACACGTGTAAAAGTAAATTTGAAGTCACAGAGAAAAATGCTTTACAAAGTAGCAAACCTGTAGATTTTTTTTCTCTCCCACAAACACAACACAGCAGTTACACCATCTCAAATTCTTCATTGCAGGTGCACAAATCCTATGCTATGAATCACAAATTAAGAAAATCATACGCTCATATTTTTGCTACAGTTGCTGCAGTGAATATGGTGCAAAACACATTCACACACCTGTATAAAAAATGTGAAGTCATGAACAAAATTTGCACATCCATGCAATGAGAGCTGCACACCTGTAGAATATTTTCTCACAAATATATATATTTTTTTCTTGGATATATTTCTATCACAAACACAAGTCAATAGCTACAACTGCTTGAATCTGCCGCTATGAGCCTCAAATGCTGTTTTTTCTTTTCCGCGCGCTCTCACTTTTGCACCACATTTACTGAGATATATGGTGCAAAAGTGATTTGTGTACTTGTAGTGTAATACATTGTAGAGCCAGGGGTCACCAGAAGGTGGCAGTAACGCAAACTGTTTGCAAGGCTGGGACAGAGATGCATGCACAGAAGAAAAGTCCACATTTCTGGTGGGAAGGAGAAACACACTTCTAAACATGATGAAAGACTTGGATATCAACAGGTTTTTGGACAAATATCGCAACGTTGACATTTTCAAGAAGGTGGTTGAACTAATGACTGAGAGAGTTCACACGGCCGTACACGTCCGCCACTGCTAGAAAACTTTGAAAAAGTCCAATTTTGACGCAAAGAAGCAAAATGGCTCAAGCTGCTCCAGCCGTTCCACTTTTCCACATTTTGACGTTCGTCTTTACGTTATGAAATATGTTGTCAGTGAACGATTTACTGATATGTTCAGTTTTAACATTTTCACGACTTGCCAGACACGTTGATTAAAAACATTTCCTCATTATGTTAATAGAAAATACAATGGTCGGCAATACATTTCCTTCTTAACATATTTCTGTTGCAAATTAGTTGTATATAAATGTAATTTCCAGCATACAGAGTTGTGCACAAGGGAACGCTGTTTGCTTCCTGTCTCCTACCAACAGTTGTTTTTTTCCATTAAGCACAATTATTCCATAAATATAGCCAAGTGGTGGTTATTTCAACCTTCCATCTTTCCTCAACTCTTTTTGGCCTTTTTGTGCCTGAACTTAACCAAACCTTAACCATACCGATACAGAACTGGTTATTAGAAATAATTTTTGTAACTATGATTTGTAAAGGTTATGGATGCTGGAGTGCAGTTACAACCAATGTACTTTGGAGGACTTGTTGGAACCAAACCACCAACACAATGGTTACTTATCTGATGTAGTTCAAGAAGGGGCTCATGAGTTAAATCACAGCGTTAGCCATGATGAAAAGTCATGTGCAAGCTAATCACAACAACTCCCACAGAGCATAATAACACTGGTAAACATTGATCAAACTGATATCTGTTTTAAATTACTCATCATGCGGAAACACAAATTTGAATCCAGAATGTATGGGAGATGAAAAGATTAGGATGCAAATCAAAAACACACTTGCTGCTCAAGCAGAGCAAGCAGCATCATCTCACTCAGGGTTATATGGTTAGGGCTCCTCCAGACAGAAGAAGTCTAAGAGATTCTCACTATTCTAGAGATCAAGTTTAGAGGTTTTCCTAGAAAAAATGGGGAATTTCACAGTCTGATGCACAAAATGTGTTGCATTCCAACATATATAAAACCCCAAATGGATACGAGGGCAGGGAGGGCAATACATTTATCTCTTCTTTTTTGCTCGCTGCTACTGTAGAGAAAACATATATATCTGTCTGTTATGGTTTAGCCAGGCCCTCGTCAAGTCAAGTCCATCTGCCCTCAGAGGTGATTTAACACAGCACGTGGTCTAAACAGCTCCACCACCATCACCGTTAGACCGACACTATACCACTGACAATTATCACAGCACGACATTCTATTCAACCAAGGACACAAATACAATTTTAGTGGCAGGTCTGCAGTCAGGATGACTGTTTTGCTTGAACACAGGGTTGATCTGAACATTTCTAAAATACATTTGCAGTTTCACTACCATGATATGATGATTAGTTTCTGTGGGAGGTTTCAGCTGCTGACATTTATGTGTGGTCTTTTGGAAGTTTGGAATGCAGATGTTATGAAAATAAGAGTAATGATAAACACACTTTTATTTTGGTCTCTAGAACACTGAAGGTGAGAAAAAAAGGAACACGTTGTAGATGAATGATCAATTTGTGCAGTTCTTGTTCTCAGTTGTCACAGCAGAATCAATCAGTATTTCCAAGTGTTGGTGCATTGCTTTTTATCTCTTCAAAACCAAACCCCAGTCTTTCAGTCGACTACCCTCTGACAGTGAATGTCATCTTCCTCTAGCTCCTTGGCAAAGAAGCCTCCAGATGTGACCAAGTCTCGCAAAATGAAGACAGAGCATCTGCTCAAAGTAGACGATCATGACTTCACCATGAGGCCAGCATTTGGAGGTAGGTGTGGAGTGCTCCCCTGACATTTTTATGCATTATTTTCCTGTTGTACACACATTTATTCATAATCACACACACAGATATAATATTCAAGCTACACTTACTAGCTTTTTTGAGAGCTTTCGGCCACATGTCATCTGCTTAGCTAATAAGTGGATGTTGTCGAAAAACAGTATCAAAATTGATACAAAAGCTTGATGATGTATGAAGTTTTGATCAAATATCTGTCTATGAAACAGTTACAGACACCCTGATGACATATGGGGGTTCAATTTCTCCATTATATTATATTTTCATTACATTTTCTATATTATTTTTATTTAAATAAATACAGTTATCTTATTGTCTATGTAATAGAAAACACTGACTAGTAAAAAACTCATGCATAGTAGTAGACATTTTCATGACATGTACCCAACAAAACTTGACTGTAGAGCTGGACAGATGTATCAGCTGATATTAACTTATTGCAGATATATTGTTGGCTGACAAGTGACAGGAAATGTCAGTATCTGTCAGGCTTTAATAGACTCCATAAGCTTTAATAATATAATTGCTTGTCTGAGAATCTGAGACCATGTTTCTGCGTATATGACGTCACCTTTCGGCAAGTCATGTACCAAAATTTTCTCAGACTTTCCGAGTTGTTGTTCCGACTTGAGGAGGCGTTCACATGAATTTCCCCAGTCAGGAACTAATTTTTCAGACTATTCCAACGCCACATGAATGCAACATTAGTCCCTGGAGCCAAGCTCCAAAAATGCTGGATCCTATATTGCCCATAATGCATCTCAATGGGATCCATCATTAGACCCTTCCTGCCTTGTTAATACCCACGTCTTTCAAACTCCATGCACAATTTGTAACACACATTTTCAGTTTTAAGTTTGTAGCCCAAGCTGATAGCCCTGATTACATCACAATGACATCATCAGGGTTCTTTTGTCAGACATGACAAAGCTCCTCCAGAGCCACAGAAGACATACTTATAGGCTGAGTAGTAATCCTCATGACAAGTAAACTGACCTTTATGTGTAAAGTTGTTGGAGTGCTCCTTTAACCCTGTGGTGGGTGTGATGCCTGGAACTAGAAGTGACCTATATGAAGACAGGGGTGGAGGAAAGAGGGAAGTATTTGGTTGCCCTGAGTGTGGTTCACCTGTCCTCCCTCAAGCTTGAAAAACCAATTGCATGTCAGCACTTCCGTCTGCCCTCTCATAATTGATTGGTCTTTGGTGTCCAGAACCTCTGATATGTAGGGCCCTTTGATGTTATACCAATTTAAAGTAGCCATCCCTCTTCTTGGAATCATCTCAAAGTATGAAGCATCTCTAGCCTACACCCTCCACACCAATCCCACTCTGTCAACAGGTTGTGACTGCAATTAACAGACATGTTTTTTTTTGTTCTGCTTGATCACAAGCTTTTTTTTTTTTAGTCTGACAATGTCACTAATCTCATGTTCTGGGTTTTTAAGATGGATTTCTCAGTGCAGCAGATGCTCAAGCATTAAGAAGTTGTTCCCCAAGTTATAAAGCTTTTAAAACATCCCACTGGTTGTTCTGTGTGCAATCTAAAGACCACAGTTCACAAGATGTTTCATACAATTGTGTTCAAGCTGCATGTCTTAATATATTTCCAAGGCATGGATTAAATCTAAAGATAGTGGTGTTTTATCACTGAAATACTTGAAATACTTCAGAAAGTACCTCAAGGCTAGGTCTTTGTTGATATGCTTGGAAGTGTGTTTCTCTTGTATCTATTTTGAGCTATCAAATGAAACTCACAAGATCTGCTCAAAATTCTATCGAGCTTTCATAAAGACATTTGAATACTATGATACTGTACACCCACATCTCTGCTCTGAAGTACGTTGGGGAAGGGATAAACCTTTTTCTGACTCTTCTTCCTCTGAAGTTGTACCTTGTTGGGAGCAGAAGATGAAACCGTCGTTAAGTGAGGTCGCTTCTCCCCTGTTAGAGTGATTGTTACTTTCTGCAAAAGGCAGAGCATGTAGCAGGAGGTCACAGTGGAAATGGGACTAAAAATAGCCCAGGTACAGGCACAATGTCCCATCAGAGGATATACGGCTCCAGTCGCATTAGTATAAAGAGTCTCATACTCCACCCTGTTTCCCTACAAAGGGAAAGGCTGCCCCTCAAGATGTGTTTAAACCCTTTACTTTTAAAAAAAATATTGAATGATACTTTAACATGGTTTTTCCTCCAAAACAGATCAGTAAGCTACTGGTTTAGCTACATCAGAATGAAAAAGGCTGAAAATTTTAAATGCCCCCAAAAGTCCCTAAAACACTTCCAACATTTCCCTTAACACAACCAGTACCATCTTTTCATTAGGCCCTCGCTGCCTGGCAAACATCTATTGGGTTTCAAATCTCACATCCCCAGTTTGTAACACAAACTCAAGACAAAATAACCCCTGATCTCACTCTCAGTAGTACTGATGAGTACATACTGTATGCACTGCAAAACTATTACATATGTACATGGTTTTACACATACACATTCAAAAAGATCTATCAAATTCAGATGCTACATGTCTTTCAGTGGACAGAGGGCGGTGAGTGTGGCTAACGTGTGGGGTGTATTATTGCTCTTAATCCTCGGTAAAATAACACATTAAGCTTGCTGTTAATCCGTGTTGAAGGGACAGAGAGAGAAAGCCCGTCAGCCAGATCATTTGATGTATGGGCTTGGAGCGAGTCATGTTATGATCTGTTAACTGTATACCAAAGCCACTGTGTGCTTTTCAGAAAATGTGGCTTAGTAGTGTTGCGGATTTACTGGAGGTCACAAAGTCAGAGGTGGGGTTGTTTCATGCAGCCTATTTAATATATCCTCCACCCAGCTCTTAAAGGCACACTGATGTATTAAATGAAAGTAGATCTGTCTTAGGTTGAGAAAAATCCAGTAGCACAGAATGTGTAGAACTGTTTCAAACCTTTTAATGAGTACCTTCTTTCATTTGCCTAAAAGCTGTAGTAATCAATATTAACAATGGATCAGATGACTGTGGCCCTATTTTAACCCTACAAGCTATTTCCACTGTATCTCACCTAGTAAATGTTCTCATCATATTGTAATTGATGTGATACCAGCACCATAATACATTTCAAGAAAAAAAAAAAAAATGAAATGGCAGTTTTGCGAAAAAGTTGGAAAAGTAGGATAGAATGCTGTGATGCACAGGATTAATGAGCTCCAATAATCCGATGTCTCCCGCAGAAACAACAGAATACTGCGCAGTGTGATGTGTGTAGAGGTGGATGGGGTTACTGTGTAGCAGTCTGGTGTCATGATTTAATGAAGATAAACACAGTTGACGGCCGTGCATAACATATCTGTCCTGCTGGCTTCTGATGGCTGCAGGGATTTAATGAACTGAAGGAGAAGCTGTTCATACAGTATAAAGCAGCTGTGGACAACACACACTTTAAGAATCACTCAAATTCTTTTATAGATTAGTGCAGACTGATGTACCAATTGTCCTGCTTTGACCTCATTAAACCTTATTTTTTGATGCCAATTTAAGCACATCTACTGGTTGGAGAGTGTTTAATTAAGAATTATTACATTATTGCTGCGCATTTGTTGCAAACATTTAGTTTGCTCTTGTTCATAGAATTACCAAAGTGGCAGCCAATTGACTTTGCTCCAGAAATAGACACAGTACAAGTCCCAGTTTCCACCAAAATAACAACAACTCGCTCTGTGCTGCCTCATTTGAATGAACCTCCCACCTGTGCACCGTGCGCTCTGCACTGGGCACCAAACACCACACAGATGGGCAAAGCAGAGTTCAAAGTCTGAAAAATACCAAATTGACAGAGCGCTGCTCGCACTAGTTGTTGCCACACCATGAAAATAGGGTCCTAAGTGTGATGTGAAAGGAGGTACTGTAGTGACAAATGTACAGGGAATTATCACCAACTCTACAGTTCTGCTGAGCTCTACAAAGCTTTTTAGCTTCTTTTAGCTCATTGTTTAGGTTTTACCACCCACAACTCCACTCTCATCAACCTCATTTTCAGCAGCACTAATGTTTTCAGTAAAAAGGCCCTGTTAACCTACTGTAAACCACCTGCCCAGCATCCAACAGCAGATAAAGTTAGTGATTAGGTGGTGAACATAGTGGAGCATTTAGTAGGTAAAGAGACAAGAGTTATATAATGTAAATGTAACCAGAGCCAAAACAAGAGTGAATGTGAGACTTACATTCACTGCATAGTAACTCCAGGAACATGTTTCACTTCAGAATGGCCAATGAAAGAAAGCCTCAGTGAGAGATTGTATTTAGTTACAGAAGCTAGTGAAACAGCAAGCACACTTAAACTCGTCATTTGTTGTTATATATGACAGCTCCCATCACGTTTTACTGCCTGGAAGTGTTGGTTTATCCATGACATCCAACAACATTCTCTTAAGTCATCTTTTTATCCATTTAGCTGTAAACTCTGCTGTCTACAAATCATGTACACTCTTCAGCCCTCTGGGGATTGTGGGAAGTGGTGTTTGTTAAAGGCAGCTAAAAACAAAAATATTAAAGTGTAACTAAACACTCAAATTCAGCTAGAACCCTTTCTCCCAGCAAATTTAAAAAATGGAATGAGTGAGGGAACAACAACTCTAGGAGACGTGGCCTCATGGCTGCGTAGTGTGTGGGTCAGGAGACATGGGGGAGACTGACACTGATTAGAGTCTTTTTTATATAAATTTCATGATGTAGACAGGTCCCAACCTGTTGACTCTGTCAGCATTGGCCTAACAGGTTCAGGGCTGATCTAAAATAGTAGATGGTGTGTTGAGCCATTTTCAACCCATGAAATGCAGATTTTTATACATTTGGTAAGAAATGTCAATATTACACCAGCAATGATGTGTGTCATCACAGCACAGTCATATCATTTAGTTTACAGCTCAAAAAACACGTTTAAGTGTGCAGTACCTCTTTAAGTAAACAACAATACTAGAACTTTTTATTTTTATTTTTCATACTGTTGAGCAAGGTGATGTTGGAAAGTAATTTGCTTTATTACAAATGTCAATGTGTTTTCTTCACTTCTGGAACAGAACCTGTTCTACTTCTGCTCTCTATAATAACTTTATAAGCTGAAATGTCAGATGTGTTTTCAGCTTGTTCTGCTGGCCCCAGGTGTCCAAAAAACCAATGAATGCAGCTTTAACTATTAGTGTAATGATTGAAGGCCAAAGGACAGTGTATATTATTGTGATAATAACTGGCAACAAACTTGACCTTGAGGAATACTGGCTTTAAAAAGAAGGTACAGCTTCCACAGAAAAATTAAGTACTTTTTTGGTCTTTATTTATCCAGGGAAAGTCAGCAGAGCTCTGAGTCTTTTGCAGCAACTCCCTGCAGCACCCTCATTCTGGGAGGGTTGCCACTGAGCAGTTTCTAATCTTTTAGTCTTGACGAAAAGGTTAAAGGGCCACTGATGTATCACTGAAATGCACAAAAAGCCATAACAATTTTTATATTCCCTTTAGAGGCTCTTAAAACTCATATTATATATGAAGTGATGGAATATCACCCACCGCAAGTCCTAAAATAACATGCTTTGATATCCACCAATCATTAGCGGCTGTGACTGCTGCTGCTATAGTTTGATGTCAGAACTGTGGAAATTCAATTAGAAGATCTTATCAAGCTTGATGCATCAAAGGAAACTGCAGCATTCCATTGATTTAGGCGCATTGTTGCTTTATTATTTCAAGCCCAATTAAATGCTGTCACTTTTAAATGGGGGCATAGTCAAATGATTTTTGCATTGGCACAAGAAGAGGTTCAGCTTATTAGATGTCATGAACAACAGAAACTTGTCATTTGCTTTATCTCCAAGCACCAAAGTGATGTGTGTGTTATCTGTGAGGGAATATTACAATAATCACCACAGTTAAAGCTTTAAGCAGTGCTCACTGATGGAGGGGTCAGTAGCACCCAGATACCATCTGGAGATGACGGCTTAGTTTGAGGTGACTAGAGTATAGCTTTACCCGCTAGCTTCACCCAGTAATATTTAGCTTGCCTGCAGTGTTAGCCTAGCCTAACTCTGCCTAGCTTCATGGCAGGCCCCATTCTAGCAGTGATGAGCAGATTAAGCTGCAGGCGGGTCCTCCTGCTTACAGCTTAGATTAGCACAGGCACCAATCTGTTACGCCATCAGACAGCTGTTACGCCGCAAATGACACTTTGTCCCATCTGAGGAACAGACACAGAAATGAGAAGAGGTCCAAAACTGGCTATAAAAGTGCATCCAGTGTTGATGAAGGTACTTTGAAATTCTGTACTAAAGGAAAATTATGATATATCAATTTGGGTGTTACTCTCATATTTTTGTCCATTATGACAATCGGTCATGATAACATTTTACTCTTTTTATTCACTGTGTGTCCCCATGTATTTCATTGAACGTACAGTACACAAGGATTTCCCTGGGGCAGCTTCCTTTGCTTTTGTGTCTGTTCATCTGGTTTGAGAGGATTCTGTAATTTAAGTTTTTGAAAATTTGATTGATGTTCTTGCCGGAGAATTTCCACAAAGTAGGTTATGAGTAAAATATTATCATGACCAGTATTCATAATGGATAAAATTTAGAATAACATCCAGATTGACAAATTCTCTAATTAAATACTCTTTTAGTTTTGCTTTTATAGCCATGCTTAGCAGCAAACAGAAGACAGACAAAGTTAGCTACTAGCTGGTGAACATAGTGAAGCATTTAGCAGCTAGAGTCAGATATTTTATCTCAGGAGTTGATGGAGACCAAACCAGAGCTAAAAGGAGAGTGAATATTGGACTTACATTCATCAGGTGACACAAACACAACTCCAAATGAATGATAATGTTGCTGAATGTGTAAATAAAGAACTGTTTGCTAACACATTAGTCATATCAACTTTATAACGCAAGACAAATTTCAGAGAAATAATCTGATAATAAAGTGAAATCAAATTGAATCAAATTAAAATAATAATATAGTTTGTCAAATGTGTGTGTCATGTTAATTTTTCTGTCAAGAAAATAAAATAAAGGCTAACTCAGCTTCAAGTACTTTGTAGCAAATAAAACATGTTTTATTCTTTTGCACTGCATACACTAAAGAACTTGCTGCTGTTTGCATAGCCAACTGTCTGCTAACAATTTCGGCAATTTGCCAAAAACACATGGTGGAAAATGTTGGTTATTTTTAGCAGTGTTCTGTTGGCAGTTGTGTTGGTAGTGTTGTACTAGTATGTGGCACGACATTGGCAAGGGTGGCAACTTTACCAAATATGGCACAACATTTAATGCATAAAGTGTTGAAGTGTTGCCAGTGTTGTTATTGGCAATTGTTATTGAAATTTGCCAGCATTTCCCAAATGATTGATGTTGGCAAAGGTGACAACTTTTAGGCAACCATCCCAAATGGATAAGTCAGCATATACACAATAAACAGCATGGCCAGCATACTGTATACTGGTTACACCAGAAAGACCAGCATGGAATTAGGCTTGAAAACACCAAGTCATGTAAACCAAAATAACTCTTTTGGTTATCTGTATGCTGCTGCGGTCATCTAATGTTAGGATGTGGCTTGTTGCAGGGTGCAGGTGATGGCTGCTTGTATGTGTTGATCTTCACTATTTTTAAAATGTAGCCTAAACCAATACAGCTGAGCAGTGTACATTAGCCCATATTTAAAGGCACAATTCAAAATACAACTGTAAATAAAACTAACTGTAGCCCGACCACTAAAATTACAAACACAAGACTGGAACCTGCCATCACTCTGAAATTGATTGACAGGTCTTTTAATAACTAAACATCTAAATCAATTAAACACACTGATTTATCTGTTATAAGTAAAACTCTCAAAATGTATATATATAGACATCACTTATGTGTCCAAACTAATTATTGATTGGCGCATTAGGACTAACTGTTGCTGACATACATTCACAGTGAACAGTAAGGGTTTGCTGTTTTCTTGCTGTCATGACTGTGCTGAGTCTAACAAACCAAGGCTAAGTGGCAGGCTGTTAGCATTTATGAGCCTAAAAACACTTTCATAGATATGCAGTGCAGGTACAACTGTTAAGAGGCGTTGTGTCGACCCAGCACGCAGAGACCAAACAAAGAGACTTGGATTAAACAGTTCGGCGCAGTTTATTAAATGAACAGGTAATTTGAGTTCGAGCAATGACTGGGCTTGGGAGAGTGGGCAGGCAGGGAAAATCGACGTCAGGCCAGTGCCGGGGAGAAGGGACCAAACCAAAGCTGGGTAACCTCCAGGACGGAATAGGGGACGACCAGCATGGAAACTGAGTCAGGGTGGTCACTGGCCTGCACGTAGAGGATGGCGAGGAGGAAGCAGAGCGGAGGTCCGGGCCAGGCAGAGATTTCCAGGAGCAGGTCCACGTAAGTCAACGGTACAATCTGGTGACGATGATGCGGGAGACCAGGACTTAAGTACTGGCAGAGGTGATTGTGCATTGGACCCAGCTGCCACAATTGAGCTGCAGCAGCCACCAGCTCTGGACCACGCCCCTTGACCTAGATCACTCCACACAGGTAGACAGGGAAGACAGAGATAGAAAACACAACCCCCAAACAAAAAATAAGTAGAGCCCAGCCATTTCCCCCCCCCCCCAACGGATGCCTCCCGGCGTCCCACCAGGCTTGTCAGGGTGGGCTCTGTTGAAGTCACGGAGCATGCCCGGGTCCAAAACGAATCTCCACGGGATCCAAGAGCGTTCCTGAGGCCCATACCCTTCCCAGTCCACCAGATATTGGAAACCTCTGCCCCGACGTCTCACATCCAGCAGCCGGCGGACAGAGAAGGCTGGGTGATCGTCATTGATCTGGGCAGCTGGAGGGCACTGAGGACTGGTGGAAACAGGCTTGAGCTGAGAAACGTGGAAGGTCGGATGAATTCTCATAGAGGGGGTGACTTGAGGCAAACAGAGGATGCGTTAATGACAGAATCGATGACAAACGGCCCCAGATAGCGGGGAGAGAGTTTACGACAATCAATTCTTAGTGGAATGTTCTTGGATGACAACCAAACACTCTGACCTGGTTTGTAGTCGGGCGCCGGGTTGCGATGCTGGTCCACTACCCTCTTATTGCTTTCGGTGGTGCGCAAAAGAGCTGCCCGGGCATCGTTCTAAACTCCCCTGCAGTGACGCAGATACTCCTGCACGGAAGGGACCGCCAGCTCTCTCTCCTGAGATGGAAACAGGGGTGAACATACCCGTGGCAGAGGTGACGAGAGAGTTGTGGGCGTACTCGATCCAGGGCAGATGTGTGGACCAGGACTCTGGATGCTGGGCTGCAACACAACGTAAGGAGGCTTCCAGGTCCTGGTTGGCTCTCTCAGTTTGCCCGTTGGACTGGGGATGAAAGCCTGAGGACAAACTGACAGAGGCACCAAGAGCAGAACAGAAAGCCTTCCAGACTTGAGATAAATTGTGGACCTCTATCTGAAACAATGTCCACAGGAATTCCATGGATACGGAAAACCTGCTGGACTAAGAGGTCAGCCGTTTCACTGGCCGTAGGTAATTTGGGTAACGGCACATAGTGAACAGATTTAGAGAATCTGTCCACAATAGTGAGGATTGTGTCGTTACTTCGAGACTTGGGTAGACCGGTGACGAAGTCCAGGGCGATGTGGGACCACGGGCGGCTAGGCACAGGCAGAGGCAAACCAGAGGGGGCTCGATGAGAGGCCTTCCCCCGTGCACAGATGGTGCAAGCCGCCACGTATGCCCACACATCAACCTCCATGGATGGCCACCAAAAATGTCTCCTCAACAAGGATAAAGTCCGGGAAATCCCAGGATGGCAAGCTATCCGTGACATATGGCCCCAGTTAACTCTTAGAAGTCGTGGGATATTTTGGCCGTTTTTGAATACTTTTGATTTTGCCTTTATATATAACATTAAAAAATGTTTACCATGCAAATCATCTATATGACCTGACAATTATTTTTTCATTTTGACATACTGTAGCAACATATTGGACCCAAAAAACACAAAAAAACACATAAAATCGGATTTGGAAAATGATGTTATTTTTACTATAAACAAAACAAACATGCTCTACCAAGCATTTTAAAGGTTGCAAACATAAACACAGGTTGTAAATATAACATATAAAAGGTAAAATTGAGATTAAATCAAACTATATACAACTATTTACAACAAAAAGCAGGTGTAGCCATAGGCGTTTGTAGCGACACTCACTACTGTGGGCCCGTCAGAGAAACACCACACACTGGATGACGTTCAGGAGTTTATTTACAACTATGTACAATGTCTTTTCCGTTGCGGTCCTCTGGCCCAGCTCGGCTTCGTGCCTCTCCTTCCCGCACCCCCTCCTCCGGGCTGCCACTACTGATATAAGCACACACAGATAGATTAATGCCTTTCCCAGGGCTACCTGCCCTGAGCTCCTGAGCCACTCCTCCACTTCTCCCTCTCTGCAGCCAAGCTCAAACCACGCCCCACCCCCACAGCGTTTCTTTTTCTTTTTAGCTATGCCAATTTTCAAAAGAGTTTATGTACACAATTACACAGAAAGCTACATTACAGGCCTTGCATTCCCAGACTGTGAAGGGTTCCCAAATAGTGCAAAAATAACATATAAAAGTCAAAGTGAGATAAAATCAAACTATATACAACTATTTACAACAAAAAGCAGGTGTGGCCATAGGCGTTTTTGTCTTTTTATTTTATTTTTTTATCTGTGCCACTCCTCGAAACAGTTTCTATCAACAATGACACAGAGGGCTACACCAACGCTGTGTAAATGAGGAGACCAAGGAATTTGTAGAGTTCCTCAACTTCAACGTCAGCCCATTTGTACTTCTTGCCCATTTCTTGGTTTTTTGCTGCCTGCTTGTTGCGGAGTGTCCTCATTGTATCCGTGGAGAAGTACAACTGGAAAAGGTCCATTGGTGAGTGTGTGGAATGTGTGTTCACCTGGGCTCCTGGTGTTCGGCGGGGCATGAACCTACTGGTTTGTGGGGCAGTATCAGGATCATTTTCTGTTTTCCAGGGCTCAGAGCTGTGGTGTGGCTGTGCTGACTGGGCTTGTGGAGATCTTGACCTGGTTTGATTCCCCCTCCCACGCCCCCTCCGTGTTGGCCTCCGTGTGCTTGTTGTTGGGGTTGTAGATGTTCCCGGCTGCTCATCATCTCTGTACATTTAAATGACAATAACACATAAAAAATATTTAAGATCATTCAAGATCTTTGTTATATGCACAACAATTACAGTGAAGCAGTTGTTGGCAATGAAATTCTTGTTCTCAGGCTCCTTCAACAAAGCTCATACTAAGTGTACAAAAGAAAATCACAAAGTAAATGAGTAAATTGAGAGAAGCAAGTTATATAAATGTAGGAATTAATTAGTAAAATAAAATATAATGTGAAATATAATGCTGAGGTAGGCTGGTGTACAGTAAATGAATAAAGTAATAGGCAGGATGTACAGTAATGTAGTAATGTGCTTAGTGAGAACCAGAGTAGGAATACTGTATATACACATACACACATACATATATATACACACATATAAAAAGAGTTACAACGTTTACAAACACAACTTGATGTCTTGCTCCACGTTTAGTGTTCGTTTCATTTTTCTCAAACAAAACTCAAAATCTTCCAAAAACTAGCTCAATATCTCTCTCGCGTCTCTCTCTGTTTACTCTCCTCTCGTCTCTCCTTCCCGCGTCTCCTTCCCGCATCTCCTTCTCTGCACACTTGCGCCCCCATCCCTAAAATATTCAGCCTGTAGAGCAGAGTCAGCAGATTCGGAGATTTTTTTCCGTTTCGTCATATGACAAAAAACGACGAAGATATTTAAATAAATACAACGCTTGCACCATCGCATCTTGCATATTTTAACGCAGGCGTAAATATGATTTTTATATAAAATTTAAACTATCATATCTTCAATTTTACTTGGTCTATCAACCTCAAACAAAAACTAGCATGGAGTTTCAAGCCAGCACTTTCGACAGAAGTTGACGAAAATGCTCTACGTGACTTTGTTTATACGCTGTGACGTCTTCAACAAGTCACATGATCTGACCACGCCGGCATGATCAGCGACCTCAGCGGGTTAAGCACCTGCAAATGAACAGAGTCTGACACAAACAAGGTATTGGATGGACCGTTACTGGCTGCCACCACACAGGAAGAGGGCAAAATATTTTCGGGCTCCCCTGCCTCCTCGACCTCAGCAAACTGATGAGAGAGCATCAGGTTTCACATTTCTAGAACTAGGACGATAAGTCAGAGTAAACCTGAACCTACTAAGAAACAGAGCCCAGCGGGCCTGACGGGAGTTAAGCCGCTTAGCAGACTGGAGGTAGGTGAGGTTCTTATGGTCCATCCAAACCATGAATGGCAACTCAGCTCCCTCTAGCAGGTGCCTCCACTCCTCCAGTGCCAACTTAACAGCCAGTAGTTCCCCACATCATAGTTGCGCTCTGCAGGGGACAGTTTACAAAAAAAAAAAAATTAAATTAAAAATAAAAAAAAGGCACAGGGATGTAACTTGGGGTCAGCTGGAGAACGCTGCGACAACACTGCTCCAACCCCAGAGTCAGAAGCGTGAACCTCAACCACAAACTGTAGAGCAGGATCCGGTTGGACTAATAGGGGTGGCGGCAAACAGTTCCTTTAAGGTCTTAAAAGCCAAGTCAGCTGCCTCTGACCACTGGAAAGAAATCTTGGTGGAGGTTAGCTTAGTGAGTGGGGATACTACCTGGCTGAAGCTCTTAATGAAGCGCCGATAGAAGTTGGCAAATCCCAGAAACCGCTGCAGTTGTTTCTGGGACGTAGGTGTTGGCCACTCAGTCAGGGCTTTAACTTTTTTGTCTGGGTCTGCCCTCACCTGCCCACTCTCAAAGATGTAACCCAGGAAGGGGACGGAGACGGAATGGAAGTCGCATTTCTCAGCCTTGACGTACAGCTTATTCTCCAGCAGCCGCTGAAGAACCTGGTGGACATGTTGCTCATGCTCCTCCTGAGACTTAGAAAAAAAAATCTGAATATCGTCCAAATACACAAAAACAAAACGTTAAGCAGGCCTTGAAAAACCGCAGGGGCATTAGTAAAGGGTGTAATGTCTTATCCTTCTTCTCCACAAAAAAGAAACCTGCACCTAAAGAGGAAGAGGACGGCCGAATTATGCCAGCAGCCAAAGAGTCGCTGATGTATTTTTCCAGAGCCTCTCTTTCAGGTTTGGAGATGTTGTAAAGCCGGCTGGAGGGTAGTGGGGCTCCCAAGATTACTCAAGGGTGCAGTCATAAGGTCTGTGTGGAGGCAAAGAGTTCCAAGTCTTTACTAAAAACTTCAGCTAGGTCATGGTAAACAGTAGGGACAGAGGATAGATCTGGTGGTGTGGGCTGAGATGGTGTACTAGCTCCCTCCACTGGCGAAAGGGCAGAGTGGAGGCACCTGGAGTGACAGAGTGCTCCAACCCATGATTTTCTGCGCAGCCCAGTCAATTTGTGGGTTGTGAACTCTTAACCAGGGATACCCTAAAATCTACCACCGATGGTTACTCGATAGCACCAGAATAAGGGATTGGGTTTCATGAGTTATATCAGCCAAGAGTCTGCCGTCTAGGGCGTTAACCGTGAGGGAAGTGGTATAAGAGAAAAACCCGCTTGCTTAGCAACATCCACATCGAGGAAATTATCCTCGGCACCAGAATCAAAAAAAGTGAGTCATCTTGGAGAACCTGTCTACCACCGTCAACACTGTCGTGTGTCCTCCAGACGGAGGCAGACCCGTGACAAAGTCTACAGAAATGTGCGACCAAGGCCGATGCGGTACTGGTAAGGGCTGCAAAAGCCCGACCCGGGCCTGCCTCGACGCCTTACTCTGGGCGCAGACAGAGCAGGCAGCCACGTATTCAGCCACATCCCTGGCGAGGGACGACCACCAGAACCTTTGCCGAACCACAAAAGTGGTTCTACTAGTTCCAGGGTGGCATGTGAGCCGCGAGGTATGCCCAGTGGATAACCTGAGATCGCCACCCTTCCGGTACATACAACCGGTTGGGGGGACAACCCTCAGGAGTGGGTACACCACTGCACGCCCTCTGCACATCTTTTTCTATCTGCCAAGTTACCGATCCTACCACACGGTCAGGTGGTAGGATAGGTTCAGGTTCCTTAGCAGTTGGTTCCGGTTCATGCAGACGGGACAGAACATCCGGTTTGGTGTTCTGCGATCCCGGCCTGTATGAGAGGGTGAACCGGAACCGGCTAAAAAAAAGTGCCCACCTTGCTTGACGTGAGTTGAGTCTCTTTGCTTTTTTAAGATATTCCAAGTTCTTATGGTCCGTCCAGACGATGAACGGCTGCTCTGCCCCCTCCAACCAATGACGCCACTCCTCCAATGCCACCTTAACGGCCAGCAATTCCCGGTTCCCGACGTCGTAATTGCGCTCCGCTGGTGACAGTTTACGGGAGAGAAAGGCACATGGGTGAATACGGTTGTCAGTGGCCGAGCGCTGCGACAGGACAGCCCCGACACCCTCGTTTGAAGCGTCCACTTCCACCAGGAACTGTCGCTTCGTGTCCGGTATGGTCAAGACAGGAGCCGTGGTAAAAAGTGTCTTTAACCGTTGGAAGGCCTCCTCAGCCTGTGGACCCCACTGAAACGGAACCTTGGGAGAGGTTAGTGCGTGGAGCGGCGCCGCCACGGCGCTAAAGTTCCTAATGAATTTTCTATAGAAGTTTGCAAACCCTAGGAACTGTTGGATTTTTTTCCGTGATGTGAGCGGACCCCAGTTGGTGACCGCACTAACCTTCTCCGGGTCCATCCTGACATGGTTCTCCGCAATAATGAATCCCAGAAAGGAGACTGAATCACATACAGCTGATTCTCCAGCAGGCGAACCAGGACCTGGTGGACATGACGCTGATGGATCACGGGATCGGGAGAGAAGATGAGTATGTCATCTAAATACACAAAGACAAAGTCATTGAGGTATTCACGAAGTATTTCATTTACAAATGACTGGAAGACGGCGGGTGCATTCGTAAGACCGAAAGGCATCACCAGATATTCATAGTGACCTGTGGGGGTGTTGAACCCCGTCTTCCACTCATCCCCCTCCCTAATCCTCACCAGGTGGTAAGCGTTCCGCAGGTCCAGCTTGGTGAAGATTCGAGCCTGCTGGAGCAGCTCGAAGGCGGAGGAGATAAGTGGAAGTGGGTACCTGTTCTTGACCGTGATGTCATTTAAGGCGCTGTAGTCGATACACGGCCGGAGCGATCCATCCTTTTTCCCCAACAAAGAAGAAACCGGCTCCGGCTGGCGAGGAAGAAGGACGGATGATGCCGGACCTCAGCGATGCCTCAAGGTACTCCTCCATGGCCTTCCTCTCCGGGCCGGAGATGGCATAGAGCCGGGCCTTGGGGATGGGAGCCCCTGGTAGGAGGTCTATGGCACAATCCCATGGACGATGAGGGGGCAGAGCTGTGGCCTTGGCTTTATTGAAGACCTCACGCAAATCATGGTAGCATCGGGGAACTTTGGGTAAATCCGGATAATCCCTCAGGACTAGATCCGGTGAGGTAAGTCCTGCTGGCTCTGATGACCTGGGGACAGAAGGAGACACAACAAGACAAGAGACGTGACAGGCAGGATCCCACTCCTTTATCTTCCCTGTGGCCCAAACTATATGAGGGTTATGTCGTTTCAGCCATGGGAAGCCCAAAATCAAAGGATGTTGAGCACACTCGAAAAGATGAAATTGAATGGTTTCACTATGACATGAGTCTATAATTAGTTTGACAGGTTGAGTCTGATGAGTTACTCTGCTAAGCAGCCCCCCATCCAAAGATCTAGCACAAACAGGCTGACTGAGAGTTTGAGTCCCCAAGCCTATACTCTTGGCTAATTCCTTGTCCATTAAACTCTCGTCAGCCCCAGAGTCTATAAGTGCCTGTAATGGAATTGTGTTACCATCAATGTACAGGGTTACTGCAGTCAAATTTCGCGGAGGAAAGGTTCTGTTCTGAAATTGGCTCACCAGTATCCTCCTCATTCCTGGTGAGCCTCCTCTTTTAACGGGCAGGAAACCACCTGGTGCCCAGACTGCCCGCAATAGAAGCAAACCCCCTCCTTAAAACGGCGTTGTCGCTCTTCGGGGGCTAGCTTAGTGCGTCCCAGCTGCATGGGCTCCTCCCGTCCTGTAGATGGCACCTGATCCTCCGTGCCTGCAGTCATGGATCTTGTGAACCGGTGGAACTTCTGGACCCCCCACGGTGTTCCCTGAACCCCGGATGGCCTTCGGCTGGACCGACGACGTTCCGCCTCCCTTTCCTGGAGCCGGTTGTCGATGCGGACGGCTATGTCCACCAGAACCTCGAATTCTTCCGGGATCTCAAGGGGGGCTATCTGGTCCTTAATTTCTTCGTTGAGTCCGTTAATAAATGCATCTTTCATGGCTGATGAGTTCCAACCGCTGTCAGCGGCAAGGGTACGGAACTCAATGGCGTAATCAATTACCCGCCTGGACTTCTGCCTCAACCTCAGTAGCGCTCTAGAGGCCTCTCGAGCCGGGGAGGAATGGTCAAATAATTTAGATAAAGTCTGTGAAAAACCCTCTATGTCTTGACAAATGGCGGATCCGCGAGACCACTCTGCTGTGGCCCACGCCGCCGCCCGCCCGGTCAGGTGAGAAATCATAAATGCCACTTTGGAGTGCTCTGAGCAAAAGGCAGCAGGGTCATTCTTGAAGTGCAGTTCGCATTGTACTAGGAAGGATCGGCACTCACCCGAATTTCCTGAATACTTCTCTGGATGGGCTAGTTGGACGGGGCGTGGGACGACTTCTGGTCGGGATGTCGGAGTTAGCAATTGGACAGGCGCTGGTGGTACGGGCTGGGGTGAAGCAAGACCCTCCAGGCGGCCCAAGACGAGCTGCAGCTGTGCAGCCAGATGGCTAACTTGATTTGCGACGGATGACTGTAGTTCATTCTGTCGCTCAGCAATTTCAGATACTCCGCGTCCAATGGCGTTCAGCTGAGTCTCGTGTTGCAGTATCCTAGATCCCTGGGCTGCCAGAGCTGATCTGACTGAGCTTCCGTCCGCTGGGTCCATGTCTGGCCAGATCGTACTGTTAAGCTTCCAGGCAAGGCAGGAAAGACCCAAATGCAGGACGCAGGAGACAGACAGGCTTTTAACTGTTTACTAAAGAAAATTAAGTTCTTTACAAAAAGGTTTTTTTCGAGCGCGACGTGACCAACCATGGGAATGGCAACGATCTGGCAACAAGACCAGGGAGACACTGACAATATATACACAAGAGGTAATGGGGAACAGGTGGAAACAATCGGGGCGGGGCAGACAATCACACAGGCGGGAAACACACAAGGACTGGAAGTAAAGGGACCTGAAACGAGAGGGAAGGTTAGACTTTTCAAAATAAAACAGACACGCCAGAACAGGAAACAGAAATATGACAGACATGAACTTAACACAACCGACGAGACATAACAGTGTACTCCAAAGTATAACAGCCACAATGATAATGCGATTGAATGTAAAATGGACATTTCATTTTCACTTTGACAATGTGCAACTTAAAACTTGAAAAGGAATTTGCAAACTGGATTTTTGCATATATGACTGTCCTGATTTGAGCTCATTTCTAATGAAAATGAAGGTTTAATGATAGCACTAACAACATGTAGCATTACAATATGTATCACTATTGTCTTTGAAGTAGCTTTTATTTATTTAGCATGAACCAAGATTCCATTCCAACAAAAAGAAGGGCACTTCTTTATTGAATGGATTGTGCTACCTTGCAGTATATGTCACAGTAATGAATCAGAAATGCTGCAATATGCTTCAGTAGGCTTTTTTGGCCATTTTTTGCATGGAGTAATTCTAAATGCACAAAATGAAACTTAAGTAATTCCCATAATGCAATACAAAACTATAGATATTCACTCTACATATTTGTATAGGATAGCTACAGATGTAGAAATACAACAGTGCTAGTCAACCCTGTTTGTTGGATATCTGTTTGAATACTGGATGCACATTACTGTATGTCAAAGTACTTCCAGGAATCGACAGTCAAAGAGATTCTAAGTGATACATGAGATCTGGTCAGCAACAATAAGAGCAACAATATTCCTACAAAGCTGTACATGGCTAATGAAAATTAATATTCCTATCTCGGTTTACATGCAGCCGTGCATACTCTGGCTGTGTTTGTCAGGGGTCGATGCCTTAACAGGTCGTTTATCATGTCAAAATGTAGAAAAGTGGAATATGGGGCTTTTTTCCTATCTTTAATCAAGAGCGTGGTCTTTCAGTTTGAGAGCATGTTTTATTGATTTCATGTTCAGATTTTGTAATACTCTCCCTCAAAACCCTGCTCTCGCACTCAAATAGCCCCTGCTTGCACTTGGATTTGCTCTGCTTCTGCTCAAACTGGATGCTTGCACTCAGATATATTGCTGCTTGCACAGACATCCTGCACTCCAGCTTCAGCCCTTCTCCTTGCTGCTGCTCAGGCTGCTTCAGTGTGCTCGTGAAACATCTGCTCTCAGATTTCTGCTCCGCTCTCTGATTTTTTTGTGCAACAACCCTGTCAAAATTCCCCAACTAATAGATTGCCACGTGTAGTGCTAACCAATGAAATGATCGCTGCCTCGTTGCGGGCGCGTTCGCTTTACTTCTTACAGTGGCCCATACGGGCGGTTATTCTTTAACTTGGTTCATCCACTCCCGCCCTCCACGGCTTTATTATATATACAGTTAAACCAGTGACCGTACTTTTTTTTTACTTTTCTTTTACTATAATACTTAATATATATACCGTACTTAATATATATACCACAAACTGCTGTAAAAACCCCAACTGAGACACAGATTCTGAATGCGCTGTATACATGTCCAAACAATGCTCCTAAAACCTGAATAATATCAGCATATCCCACATGTCTTAATCTGAAAATGCTACATTTGGAATAAGGCCTAATTGGGAATATCCAAATGAAATATGCTGTTTACATGACCCATATCAAATTCAGAATATTGTTATTTTCGGAATAATGGTGGAAAATTAGTGTGTATGTAAACGTAGTCAGTGTGCAGGCCCAGTGATTCTCACAGTCCAACCTCACAGGTATAGAAGAAGCAATTGCAGCCCGCATGGGAGGTAACTTTGAGTGGAACCTGCTCCAAAGAGAGGCTTTCAGGATAGACAGATTTGGAGTAAGGGTGAGCGATGTGGTCTTAAAATTTTCATAATCATAATATCATCATTATATTGCAAGATAAATGAAAAACTCACTGATCACAGTCATTGATGCAATCACCTACTACTGACTACCTCCTGACACTAAAGTACAGGTCCAGCTGGTTAGTATTTAAATGTTAACTTCAACTCGATGCAGACTGTAATTAGTAAAACATGTCCAAGTGGTAATCAAACTCAGCCTGGTGTTTAGCCAGCAGTGCTGTCTGCTCTCTTCTGCTTCTGTGGTGAATTTGTCCCAGGGCTGTTTCTAGCCACGTTTGTGCAGTAGGCCAGACATCCCCCTGTGGGGATTGATCTTTTCATTGCCAAATGATTTAATAATATTTTAGAATTCAAATTCACTTAACTTCACTCAACCTCAACACATGTTAATTAATACCTATATGTGCACACTAGTTCCCATCATGACTAATGTTAACTATATTTAGAGTATGATATGGAACATCAGAAACCTGCTTATTCATATTCTGTATGGTTCTAAGGTTAGTGATCCTGAAGGAGTAGGCCTATCTTTGACTCCTTAATCCAGTTGTTTATTTCTGTGATGTTTTTTCAGTATCTGACTTTCATTTGTAAATCTTTTATGAGCTAATATTTATTTCAATTCTTTACATCACACAGCTTTCAGTGTGCACTGAAATTAGTAAAGCAATGTGTGACAGTGATAGTTCTGCATTAAGAATATATAAGTTGCATTATAGCTTTCCTTTGATGGTGTCCTATAATAGTTTGCATCATGCCCTATAGTGTTTAGCATTATATCCATAGAGGATGTCAGTGTGGATCTGCTGTGGCAGAGATGTGTCATGGTCCACGAAGGACTCTTGCTTGGTCTTTGTGTTTTGTCTTGTTTCCTGTTTTATTTTGAAATTACTGTTGTCTCCTTGTGTGCCCTTTATTTCCTGTCTTTGTTTTCACCTGTGTCTGGTCACCCACCTGTGTCTGTTTCCCTTGTTGTCTCTTCCCTATATATACGGGTCCCTCTCCCGTTGTTCTTTGTCGTGTCATTGTGTGTTCCTGTGATTGCCATTATTGTTGTCGGTGATCCCTTTATGTCGTGTTCCTGGTGTTCCCCTGCGAGCTGGTTCTTGCTTTTTGTAAGTTTGTTTTTAAGTTAAAATAAACCTTTGGACTATTCAGCCTCCTAGCCTGTCTGCATTTTGGGTCCTCTCCCTGCTGCCAAAATGGCCCTGCCTGATAAGATGTTTGGACAGGATTTAGACAGACTCTTTTTAACTTCAGCTGAACAAAATACTGATGTTTTCAACCAACAGCAGTACTTTAGAGGGGTGGGTTACTTGCAAAATATCACTGAAATACTTTTTGAAACTCCAAGCAGCTCTGATCACATTGCTCTCACTGATGCTTGCTGTCATTTATGGACCCTATTGGCTGCAGGTTTTTCTTGCATGGTTCACTGGCTTACAACACAAGTGGGCATTTTTGACAGCTGTAATTTCAGGAGCAAACATTTATGGCCAATAACTAGGCTATATTAATTACAAAATGCCTGGATTGACCCATTCTCGAGTCTGTAGATCTGCTGGACATCCTTACTTTCACTCTATTTTCAGGATGTAGATTATTACAACTTTTATCATTATACATTTTATTTAACTTAGTTACTACTCGAGTTGAGGGTGCACAAATATGTGCAGTATTACGGTTACGAGTCTTATCCTGGTTTTGATCATATAATATGATGTTTGCATAGAACTTAAGTAACCAACTAGCTATTCATGCCCACATGATTCTTACACAGCGGTGAAATGAACCACCTAGGTCACAAAATAAGTATATAGTGCTGTGGGTTTATTTAAAAATGTAATGTGCATATTAGATATCAGTGTGACAGACTTTTGAAGGTAGTTTGGGTGTTTGAAATTAAATACTTTTTCTTCTCTTTGCCGTCACTCCAGCTGGTGGTGGCCTAGGTAACTGCCTATTTCATCTATGTCTAAAAACAGCCCTGGTTTTCCCTCACACCTCGCCACCTGACTGTGACTGACTGAGCCTTTACTTTCACAAATGTAAAAACTCAGACGTTTTCTTTTTGCAAGGTGCTGCTCTGATTACGTCAAATAATTTCCTCAAAAATGATGAGTTAGATTTGGTAACAAGAGGTTGAATACTTTTGGTAGCTGGAGTAGTATTTCTATACAGCAAACATAACATTTCCCTTTTCTCTTAAAAAATTGTCTTTCTTTCATTTAATTTCATGTTTTATTTTATAGTTTTTCTTTTTTGTCATTATTGTTTGTAATATATTCTTATTTCTAATTTATGATCTTATTTTATTTTTATTTATACCTTTTTAAATATTCTTAAGTATTTTTGTTTTTGTTTTGATATAAAATGTTGATTTTGAAAATGATGTTTTTGTATCCCCTCTGCCACACCTTTTCTTTGAAAGTGCCCTATCTCTCTGACTGTTTGATTAGTTGTTATTATGTCCCCCTGACACGACAAACCTGTTTAAAAGGCTGAATCCAAGTGTGCACCCTCGAGACTGTGGACTGAGCCCTTGTAGACATACGTGCTGTGACTTGTTCACCATCATCATGTCAAGTCTGCGTAGGTGCTGGACCATGAGGGGATAAAATGTGCTATGAGACCGGACTTAAGACCTCAAGTGTTTCCATGGTGATTAATTGAAATTACCGACCCTGTAACTCATTTCAAAGCAAATTTCTGAAGGGTTCTTAACAATACTGATATTGGCAAATTATACTGTAGAGAATATATGCAGAGTGTTGCATTACATAGCATAACAAATATGGTGAAAATGTTCGCTTTACATGAGCTGCTGAACACTGCTAAGATTATATTCACACTGTGCATGGATGAAAACCAACCTTTACATGTCTTTGTCGAGTATAACAAACATCCCAGTTTTTCAGCCTTGGCATATTCTGTATGTGCATTATCAAACCTCACTATTTCAATGATGTTAGAAAACAAAAGTGAATAATGCAGATGTCTTCCTAAAATAATAAGTAAATTATAATTATTTTTTATTATTTCTTTTACATCCATATTGCTATGGATTCTGGGTAATTTTCCAAGCAAAGTCTGTCAAAGTCTGCCCCCCAAGTGGACCCTGAAACTCAGCTTGAGGCCCCTTGTGAACTTGATGAATTGTGGATTTGGACAGTCCTCGGCACTCAGGGACTTCCGTTCTTGGGAACGCTTTAAGTCTGTAAGTCTGCCACTGTGGTGAAGTCCGGAACTTTGGATTCAGCCAAAAAAGGTTGGGCAGTGACAATCATTGAGCCTGCACACTGAGGAAAGCATTAGCTGCAGCGCTAGTTCTCGTTACTTTGCTGAATTACATTACAGAAGACGTAACATTCAGAATGCTACTTGAGTACCAACCGGTTTACCTCTAGATGGACGTTGCTGGTTTGGCTGGTTTCATCGTACCAGTTAAATAAGCAGTTTCTTCAGTAGAAGTAGTAATATTAGTTTCTTTTATAGTTTGTATCTTGGATCAGAGGCACTTTTAGAAATCCCAGGCCCTCAGACCCTGTCCTGCTCTGAGCTCCCTGAATGAATTACTTCATATTGAATTAGTTGAACATTGGTTGATGAGGTTGCTGTGAGAGCAGAAGTCCATTTATGTCTGATGTGACAAGAAGTACAACACACTTGATGCCATTGTTCCAGTAAGTGAAGAATAATCCCAAACACAAAGATCCCTCCATGGCCCCTCATCTGGAGAGCTTTGGTGGCTCTAATCTAGCATTTAGTGTCTCCGCTAATCTCTTTGGATTACAGACTGTATACATAAGTGATGCAAAGTGGTTCAAATCGCCTGTAAATCTTCCCTCTACTTTAGCTCTATCTCTGCAATGTGTGCATGCTGACCGGTGATATGTGAGAGGGTCACATGTAATGCTGTTATCTTTATGTAGAGGTCATAACAGAGATGGTAAAGAGATATGAAACATTAACAAGAATCCAGTTACAGTAAAGCAGAATGAGGTGCAGTAAATGGAACACTGACGTCTCCTATAGGTACAATTCATATACTGTAAAGGCATGAGGTGGTTCATTTAGTCACCAGTCATGAAAAACCCCCAACTTGGCTTGAACGTGTACAAACATAACCATGCAACAAAAGATATCCCAATTTCCTCTTCTCCATTAAAATAACCCATAAACAGAATTCAGATCTGTTTTTGGGTCACTTGTTACTATTTCTGTGGATTTGTGTAATGTGTTGTGATCCCTCATTCATACACTACTTAAGTGAGACAGCTGCCAATTCCTGAATTCCACACAAGTTAAATCACACTGAGAAAGTGGGCCAAATGTCACAATGAGTTCACATGGAACTAAATAAAATTGGCGTCACCAATGCTTATTTAAAATGTAAGTCCCATTCCCTGTATTTGGGTCCCTAAAACTCACATTCATAATATGACATTGGAGAAAGCCCTGACTTGTTGAGTCTTGGGAAACAAACCATCTTCTTTGTTTGTCCTTTTAATGTACTGTAGGCATTACAAAGCTGCTATCTTCATCTGTCTCTTTATTTGACAAAAACATCTGTATTTAGATTTATACTACTACTGCCAGGGCTGTGCTCAAAATGGAATGGGTCATCGATTAAAAAAACTCCATGGCAATCTACCTGTTAAATTTGGAATTTAAACCTAAATTTGTCCCTGATGGTCCTAGAGGAAAGATCAGAGGGTTGACAAAAGCATAATGATTCATCCTCAGTGACCATGAATTTCCACTTTAAATGTCACCAAAGTGTTTGTCAAGGGGTAATTTTAACCTGATGGTTGCGCTGGAGATAAGGTCATGGGGTCATCAAAGACATGAGGAATAATCCTCTGGAAACCTTGAATATGCAGCAAAAGCTGCGTTTCTACCAAGCAGTCCAATTCAGTTCAGTTCGCTACACATTAGAATGGTTATTTTCATGTTTCCATTGGCAAAAGTTGTGGATGGTACCAATAGAACCATTCCATTCTATCCCGCTTTTTTGTTACCCTTCTGTTGAGGTACCTAGCACACTGACCCAGGACTTAAGGGTGGAGATAGAAACACTTGTGGTCCGATGATTCGTCAACAGAATCGTCACTTCTTGCCGCGACAAAGGACTGAAGAAAGACTGAAGAAATAACACAAAACAGAAAAGTATATAAAGTCATTTAGGTAGTTGTTATCACGCCTGGTGTTTGTTCAAGTGTTCATTTCTCTGATAAGTTTGGTTTTAATTAGTTATTTGATGCTATAAAAAGGGGGTGTGACGTCATGATTGACAATTTGCGGTGTGCTCGTGATTGGTTCGGGTGGGTGTATGGGCGGGACCTCAATACCATGGCTCCACAGCGGATCACTACTGCTCAGACTCTGGCTCTAAATGACGTCACCAGTGCAAGACGGCAGTGCCCATATCCGGGGTATTTTAGCTTCATTTTTGTACAGTAGGAGGAAGTGGAGACGTGTCATCCATCTACAGTTTATGATTTAAACAAATCAAGAATTGTCACTGTTCATTAATAATGTACAGAATATTAAGAACATTTGACTTATTGGCTTTCCATATCAAAATAATAAACTAGGAGATGAAGATACAAAAGGGAAGAGGAGTCAGGAAGGATTTTTAGGATTTTAGACAATAGATGTATGGACAATACAAAAGTGCAAACTCAGTATCAGGTAGACTTGTCTAAAATGTTGTACATCTTAATGAAAACACATTTATCCAATTTATAAAGTGCTATCCGCCTGTTAGCTGCAGTCACGTTATGGCAGAAGGAAACTGTGTGTCTAAAACACTCAACTCTGAATCTGAGCAGAGGAAGCCAGCCAACTGCTAAAATTCAGACCATTTTCTCATAAAACAGCTTGGCAGCACCACCTGCTGTTATATAACAGTGTACTTTCACATCTATTTGCTCATGGTATACTTTTGATTGGCAGGTCCTGCTATCCCTGTTGGAGTGGACGTTCAGGTGGAGAGCTTGGACAGCATCTCTGAGGTTGATATGGTAAGAAAACCTGTGTTTATGCACACCTGTATACAAAGGGACAGATTATTACAGATGATGCATATCACAGTATGAAATAAAGGTAAAATGGTGCATATGGGGGGAGGGGTAGTGGTAGTGTAATAACAGGATGGAGAAAGGTAAAATATTGTTTTCCAAATTGTTTAATTTTATAATGTTAATAATTTATATAGCACTCAAATTCAAACATAACACAATAAAAACAAAATGAGGAAAGGAGACTAATGACATACCAAAACAATTAATGAAAAAATCTGCTTCTGCAAACACACACACACACACACACACACACATATATGTATATATATATATATATACACATATATATATATATATACACATATATATGTATATATACACACACATATATATATAGATATACATACAGTATATATGAAACACATACCATACACATACATACATATTCATACCTATATACACACATGCACACATTAGTCATAAATCAAAGACTTCAATACATACACATAAATCAAATTGAAGAAAAGCTTTTATATTAGTATATCAAATATAAAATAAAATATAAAATTTGTATATGTTTTCAGAAGCTTTTTCTATGCTTCAGATGTATTTTCAGAATTTTTACACGCGTAACTACAGTGATTGTATGCTGGGCTCTGAGCTCTGCCAAACACAGGTGACCTACACTTAATACTGTGCCTGAACACATCCTGTGTAGACACAGACTGAAGCTGCTGCGGCTCTGTTAATTTGCTGCTTTCACTATGCATGCTGTATATGTAACCAGGGTCTATCTACTCTTGATTACAGCAAATACATTTCTTATATTGCTGATAGTGATAACAGCCAATAGTCTCTGCGTTGTGTTTTGTGATGTTGATGGACTAACGGCTGACAGTTACAGTAGTTAACTCCAACGCTGAGACACAAACAGCTCCGATGTCGATTCACAGATGATTTATTGCTTAAGCACTTCTGGATCTGGGGGATACAAGCCCAGTCTCAGTAAAACTATTCAGTATAAAAAAAAATCATAAACAAAGGAAACTTACAATACTAATGAATGATTTCTGTAGCCAATCTAAATAAACATTAACTGACAAATTATAGAGCCAATGGTCCAAGACTTCTTAAAAATTATACATTACACAAAGACACTACCGATACAGATAAATTATTACACATAGATAATTACTCTGGATGTCAATTTAGTTACCGTCTCTCTCTCTGATAGGCTATACATTAATATTTACAGGTTTTCATTTAACAGTCAACCACTCACTTGGGGTTACAAGCCCGGTCTGACTTGTTCACCTGGTGATGGACTTTATAGCTGCATTGTTACCAATGATACTGTGTAGCTTAGTAATAAATATGAAATATAAATAAACCATCATAAAAATACAAAAATAACACAAATATGTACAATTTACAACGATCAAATAAAGGTAACATTACTGACAAAATTAAATTCTATCTTACAAGATTTTGCTATTAGACAAAGTAACAATTTAAACCTCAAATTATGTATTTAATGTAAAATGCAAGAAGCATATGTTACATCCAGACATAATGTTAAGCCTATCCTCAGGTTCCTGCCTGAGGATCTCTGTGTGCAGGACAGAGAAACTCCATATATAGTAATCTGGGGCCATGAGGTCCTTTTATAAGTAAGGAGAAAAATCTAAAAACCAATTCTATAACAACCTGGCATCTGGTGTAAAGACAATAAAAGGGCGAGAAATAGGTCTTGTTTCTTGTTTTTTGTTAGGACTTAGCTGCTGCATTCTGTACAATTTGGAGTCTGTGAATTCTTTGCTGAATGAATGCCTGTTAAAAGACCTTTGCAATGAGAAAACATGATTTAACAGTGGATTTGGTGTCTCTAAAGTTCAAAATTGAAGGGATTCTGGCAATATTCCTTAGATGTAGCAAGACTGGATTGAGGCTGGAATCAAACATCATGCCTAGGTTTCTGACAGAATGCTGAATATGTAAGATGGGATTTGTGTGTGCACATGGTCAGGGTGAAAATCATAAGTCAGTGTAAAACAATGTGTTCAGTGATCATATATATCTAAATGAGAACAGTCATCTATATGATCCGGAGATACAATGGTGAAATAATGTCAGTAAATTCCATTTTCTAATGACTTCAACTCCATGCAACTAACTACAACAGCAAATGGGAATAGTTCTCTGTGCCTAAAGATGTACAGATATGTGAAGCTTTGAATAGCTGAAACCAATTCTTGTCTCTTGGGAAGATGTCAGGCAGAGTAACCGCTCATAACATGAAGTCAGCAGGAAGGGACAGGAAAGTGAGGAAATCTAATTAAATGTTGACAACTGAGGACCAAAAGCAGTTAAGCAGTGGTCACTTAGTCCCAACTGATAGGCTTTTTGTTGGTCTACATAGCCACCAGATTTCCCTGGTGGTTGTTCAGCTTCAATCATAGCTTATTAGCTTTTGGTGGGTTTGTAGCATGCTAGTGGACATTTATTTGGTCTTGACAGATGGTCCTTAAAGGTGGCTTGCATTACATATATATATATATATATATATATATATATATATACATATATTATATTAAATTCTCCAAACTTTTACTTACATCATACATCTAACTTAGAATTTTTTCATTTTCAATGTCGTAAAATTGTTGGTAGTGTCTACAACTCAACTGTAAATGGATCCCTATTTTCCAATCATACTCTCTCCATGTTAAATACAGTCTACATTTTATCATGTTTGTATATAGTTAATAGTTGAGAGCTAGCACAATAATCATAATCATAAGTATACTTAAATGAATGGAAACCAACGGCTGCCAAGGAGGGAAAAGGGAGGAAGCAAAGGAGTGAGGGAAGAAAAAGACATATTGATGGTTAGCAGTCATGTCAGCTGTACATGAATACTGCTATGGTGCTTTAAAGTGACACTATGTAACATTTGAAAGAAGAAATAATACATTTTACCTCTCACAAATGGAAAGTTGAATTTATAAGCAATAGAACACAATGTTGCTCAATTCAATACACTCAGGAGTTTTGCTGTTACAGTCTTACTTGGTCTGATATGACCAGTAGCTTATGTTGGCTAATGTTAGCTAAATATGGAAAGATATTGTGGTCCCATTCCACTTACTGTCAGTCCAGTTGCCTGATGATGATGTCTTTAAGGTAACATAACATTTATTAATCCCAAGGGGGAAATTAAAGCAACTTACAGTACATACAAAGTGTTTGGGAAATGAAGGGAAATTCAGTGTGCCATTTTCCTATAACTGCCATTTGTGGCAGTAAGCAAATCTTACATTAGCATTTTTCCATAAACCTGGGCTGTATGTAAACGGCAAAGTTCGATAAAACTTCCTCAATTGCTCAAAAAAGTTTTTACGCCCGCTTGAGGTGGTTTTTGTCTTTGTTGGAAAAGAGTTGATGTGCTAAATGGGATATATTTGCCGAATAAGTTCTGACTTAGCATACATTTAACTCACATGACTGATGTTTCTGCTGAACCGTTGAAACATGGCCAACACTAGCTGACATGAAAGAACTTGCCCAATTCTTTTGTTTCGGTTCACAACCTCTACTTCTTCTACTGTGTTTATTGATGGATTACAACCATGTGTAAAGCGTAGCCTATACCACCAACTTCTGACCAAACTACACTTTGCACCGAGCCTAGTTTACATGCTCCAGACCAGTTGATGGAAACGCACCTAATCCTTTTTTTGCGACATTTCAAAAGTTCGCTAAAAATTCACTTGACAATTGAACATAAACACAGCTACTGTCTCACTTTCAAGTCCCAGTAAAATGGGAGTTAAAGTGCTTTTATCTTCCGTAATGTGACATGTGGTAGTGAATCTCTAGTACACTTTTTCTGACACCAGGACTTCACCATGACTCTGTACCTGAGGCACTACTGGAAGGATGAGCGCCTGTCGTTCGCCAGCAGCACCAACAAGAGCATGACATTTGATGGTCGCCTGGTGAAGAAGATCTGGGTCCCTGATGTCTTCTTTGTCCACTCTAAGAGGTCCTTCATCCACGACACCACCACCGACAACATCATGCTGCGTGTCTTTCCTGATGGACATGTCCTCTACAGCCTGAGGTCTGTAGCATTTCAGAATCTGACTTATTGACATTTAGATCCATGTTGATCACAGGATCTGTGCTGTTCAATGGACCTTTTAAAATTCAATTCAATTCAGTTTTATTTATATAGCGCCATATCATAACAAAGTTATCTCAGGGCACTTTTTCGAATAGAGCAGGTCTAGACCGACTCTTTATATTTACAGAGACCCAACAGTTCCCACCATGAGCAAGCACTATGCGACAGTGGCAAGGAAAAACTCCCCTTTAACAGGTAGAAACCTTGAGCAGAACCAGGCTCAAGGTGGGCGGTCATCTGCCTCGACCGGTTGGGTTGAAGGGGAAGGGGGGAGCGGGAGAGAGAGAGCAGGAGGAAAGAGAACATACAGCAGCACAATACAGTATAGATATGGTAATGGCATTGATGTTAACACCAACAGAAACAACACTAAGAGCAACATTATAATAGTAATACTAATAACAGCAACAACAGCAATAGCATCAGCGGGTGCAGAGCAGGAGCACGGGGGCAGCAGGCGGCAGCAACCACAGACCCAGACTCAACAGCTCCAGAGGCAGAAACACCTGCAGAAAGCAACAGAAGGGGAGAGAGAGAGAGAGAGAGAGAGGAGAGAAAGCACACAACTACTGGAAGAAGTTGAATTAATAACAAGCATTGATGGGATATGAGGGCGTACAGATGGAGAGGAAGAGGAGGAGAAAGGAGCTTAGTGCATCATAGGAAGTCCCCCGGCACTCTAGGCCTATAGCAGCATAACTAAGGGGTGGCTCAGGGGTCACCTGAGTCAGCCCTACCCCTAAATTCAATTGCATTGCAGCAGAAACAACAATATAATAATAATAATCTTTATTTATAGAGCACTTTTCAAAATCTACGTTACAAAATGCTTCACAAAGACAGCAAAATAAAACAATCAAGTCATAAAATCAAGGAAATAGCCATACAAAATAAGACATTTTAAATAAAAAAAAGGCAGTTCAAAGAAAAATTTTAACTCACGTAAAATCTGGAAAGGCTGTCCGATAAAAGTATGTTTTAAGAAGGGACGTAGCCGACCTGATTTCCTCGTGGCAGATTGTTCCAGAGTCTCAGGGCCTTGACTGCAAATGCTCTGTCCCCTTTAGTTTTCAGCCAGGCCTCTGGAACAGACAAAAGACCTCTGCCCGAGGATCTCAAAGTATGTACTGGTGCATACGGTACTAACAGGTCAGAGATATAGCAGGGAGAGAGGCCACGAAGAGCCTTAGAAGTGATCAGTAAAATCTTAAAATCTATTCTAAAACATACTGGGAGCCAGTGTAAGGAAGCTAAAAGAGGAGTGATGTGATCACATTTCTTGGTTCTGGTTAAAAGCCTGGCAGCTGAGTTCTGTACAGTTAATAGAGGCTTTTCACAATAGACATTGTCGTTGTTCAAATTCTTGTTCTTGGGAGTTCAAACTTGGCAAGTTGAACTCAGATGTCCAAAATTCCTCTGTTCATTTTTATTTGTATACATTTATCAGTTTTTATTGAAGTTTGGTAAATGTGCGCATACAAGGACCCAAAATTAAACTAAAATTAAACTGTCCAATAGAAACATGAACCTTAACTTTACCTTCAGACAAACCAGTCTGACAGAATGATGTATGCTTTATATTTTTTGACCATTTTTGATTCAGTCGTGTACAGTTTAAATCTTTTTTGATAAATTGTTTCTACAGCTCCAGGCAGCCATTGGTTTCCATTCATTCCAGCATTACCATAATGTTCCTTTGACAAAAAATAATGCAGACTTGATGGATTATATAACTCAAGACGGGTTCATGAATCCACTAATGATTTTCATACCTCATGCCTCAATGCATGAAAACCAATGGATGCCTGGAACCTAAGAAACATTTCAAGTGTCTAAAACATAGTAGCATAGTTTGCAGTATGACAAGCTGTGATGTATAGTATACTAGATTTGTAGCAAATGGAATGAACTTCCAAAACCACTTATATAGTCCTTTAAAACAACAACAAGTTTCAAAACCTGTCTAAACCCACCATGATTTAGCCCACATATGATATAATGGCGGTTTAATATCATATCAGCCATTAAAATAAACCAGGATTTTTTTCGTTGTGAAAGTCCAAATCTTCATTCTTGTGCAATATTTTTATCTTATCTATTTGTTCATACTTACAACTGCACTCAGTCACTCTATTATTTATTTCTGTCTATACTGTGTATAGGACTATTTTTCTATTTATTTTTATTGTATTTCTATATATGACACTTTTGCTGGCTGCTGCAACGCTAAAAATTTCCCTGCTGTGGGACAATAAAGGCTTATCTTATCTTATCTTATCTTATCTTATCTTATTATATCCAACTGTTGAATAATGAGCTGGGTTGCTCTAAAAGAATTTCATTAGCCTGAGCTTTATTGGAGAGTTGTATGTCACTGTACACGTGCTACATCAGAGGCTTTCTCACGAGTAACATTCTGAAGAAAAACACTAAATACTTGTCATTTCTTGTCATTGAAATAGTTTAATTTGAAAACAATGCCGACACAAAATATTGTTTACTTCAAAAAGACATTTCAAGTGCAGAGGCCTTGTGCCTGTAGAGTAGTAATTTCATCAGAAGAGAGAGAACTTTTTCCAACCTACAACAGCAGCTGGTAATTTAGTGGCTCACCATGACATCATTTGTAACTAGAGGAAAGATTCAATACAGATCAGGTGGTCCATAGTCTGACTCACAGGAAGCAAGCTGTGGGTATAAGCCTGCCATTGGCGACAATTTCAGTTTCAGTTCTCCTCTCCTTCCACTCTCTGTATGTTACTGTTTGCAAGGACACCGCAGGAGCACCGTCGCTCCATCTTGGGCTTAGCGTCGCCCAAGATGATTGTGATTGGTTTAAAGAAATACAAACAAGCCAGAGCATTTTTTCCCCTATGGCTTCAGTCAGACCTTTCTCCAGCACTGGCACAGCGCTAAAACCAAGTGTGGAGATAGGTCTGGCTGTGCGAGACTAGGTGGTCCAGAGCAATTCTGGTTTCCAAAGATGTGTTTGCTGATTCACACCTGAGTGAGTCACTTACAGGCGCTGTTGTGTTTATTTATTTAGTTTCAGCTGGCAAAGGCACACATGTAGAGACATCTTCAAACTGACAAAATGAGTGCCTGTACTTTAGTGTAAAGTCTTCCATTAGACACATTTACATCCATATTTTTCTAATTATGGAGAAAAATATTTAATATCTAATTATGGTCTAATTGTCACAACTAGACTCAGTGTTACTCTTGATTTAATACCCTGCAAACAGTAGCACGGTCTGGTTTATACAGTACAAAATAATACACATTTTATTAGCTATTTAACTAATTCAGCAGACACAGAGCAACATAAGCATTCATTTTGAGTCATGTTTGTGTCCACCTAATGAATGTAAGTCCAATATTCACTTTCCTTTTAGTTCTGTTTTTGGTCTCCACCAACTCCTGAGGGAATTTAGCATATTGCATATAACACTGTCAGACTCACAGTGGACAGTTTAAAAAAAAAAAGATTAAAATCGATGCAGCAGAACCAGAGATATCTACCAGAGATGTCATCTTTGTTCCACACTTCCATTTCAAATTCTGGCGCCTACGTTACCCACAATGCAACTCGACCACCGACAGTTCGGTCCGAGTTTTAGGTGTGCTACTAGTAGCTGCTAATGTAGCCCGGAGACTCTAGTAGCTTCAAACACAGATGAGGAGTGGGCTACAGAGGTCTGGTAGGCCCACTTCTTTCTAACTCCACACCCCCAGATTTTTGTAGAACATGTAGTTTTCACCTCCAACCAATGCTGACTCAAGCGACATCACTTGAGGCCATTTATCAGACTTCACACAGCTCCCTCTAGAGCTACAAAAGGTTTTAGGGCCTGTGTCCACATAGGGCACATAGAGTGCCAGCGTCTTTTTTCAGTTGTTCTCAATGAGAAGTGTTGCACCCAGCGTCTGTTTTCAGAGCCGCTCCGAGTGCTTCTAGTTGAAAGTCTCTGAACTTTTTAGAAAGGCGCTGGTGTCGTCACTGGCACTTTTTTCAGGCAGCCGATCATATATTAGATGGGGCTCGTCACCCCGGTAACCAAGAAAATAAATGGAGGAGAAACTTGTTCTGGCCGTGTCTGTCTGTCCTGAGCTTCATGATATGTCAAACAGAGACAGAAAAGGTTGCTGGTGAGTGTTGTGCTTTTATCACCCTACGCGTTGTAAGCTTGTTGTTAGCTTTGTAGTCACCCCCTTAATGTAACATTAAGGTAACGTCATAGAAACAAAACCCACGTGCAGCGTTTTTTTTTCTCTCACCACACAAGCGCTTCATCCCAGCGCTCCCTAGCACCCTACCAGAGAAAAATGCCAGAAAAAGACACTATGTGGACACAGGCCCTTATACAACTTTTTTCACATATGCAGAAGTAGCACTCTATTATTATATTCTATGATTGATATGATTGAAATTGAGTGCTTTATTCCACACTGTAATCTTGAGGCCCTCCTTTGAGCATGCTCCATGTGTCAAAACCTGCTTTCATTATTCCAGTTTTGTTAAACCCTGCAGACTTAGTTAACAAATCAATGTGCAATCACATCTGTATTCTGCTACTGTTCAGTCAGCAGCCAGATAAATCAATGTATGTTAACTCATCTACTTATTTACTTGTGTACTTGTTTTGCTTAAATTCTAGTTTATTTACTTTCTTATTCCTCATCTTGTCAAGCGATTCTTTACTTTTGCACAATGCAGCAGGGGACACTTGTGAACTTGTGAATTATTTTTTGAAATTTTTCCAGTTTCATGAGTCATATTTCAGTATTTCAGTATTTCAGTTTAGAGAATAAATGACATTCTAAAAAGCATTCAAAACAGAGTAAGCTTCAGTTTGTTCATTGTCAACATTACAAGTAACCAGTACAACTATAAATTCATCATGTGAAAAAGCATTAGGAAGAAACTGAGATAGATGGATTAAGATGAAACTAGTTTATTGTTCAGATGAAAGTCTTTCTCACATTGTGTTTCAGACTTTTTTCCGGACATCAGATTGGAGAACAAAGACAAAGGATCTGGGAAAAAGAACTATGAGAAAGAAGAGGATTTTAGGGGGTGATGATGACACTGTCAGAAAGCCAGCAGAATAGGAAGATTCTTTCAAACATTGTGTGAGTTAAAAAATTCAGTAGGATATTTTTTGGAGCTAGTATCTGGTCTCTCATCCTAAATAGTATCATTACTTCCTAAATGTGATGATTCCTGTACCAACAGTTCAGTGGCGTCAACCTTAAGCGCAAACCAATTAGTCATGGAGAGAGATTTGATTTTATAGAGAAAGTGAATAAAACATTTCTTTGAACAAAAAAAATTAACTGACATCAATTACTTAAGGCTATGGGGCTTTTACACTGCAACACTTGGCAACTTGCCACCTCCAGTCATTTCAATAAGGGGAAAGCGGCAGGTTTCAATCACGGAGGTAGGGGTATGAAGCGGTTGCACAGATTTTGCTCAGCTGCCCAAAGTTCACCGTGCTGAACTTCTGGTGGTAACCGCCTGGCTTTGGCCAATCAAATAGAAGGGGACCGGCATCGTGGGTCAGACAGAAGAGCGATGGAGGAGCTGATAATGCTGGTGTCTGAATATCCAGAGTTGTACAACACGGTGCTAGCAAGAACAACCAGAACACATACATTCAATGCATTTTGATTTAATTAGTTCAATCTAGCAGGGCCTGACATTTTATTATTTGTTTAAAACAATACATTCCACTTGCACATTAAATTGTGGAACCAATGATTGAGCCAGTGTACGTGTTGTGGACTTTTGGCTGGGTGGTACCAACACTCTGACGTTCACCGAAGCACCTGCCTGTCTTGGGCAGCAGCTGCTTTTAAAAACGTTTTGCTTTTTTGATGAACACTCCTGCACATAGGCGGTTGACAGGGCGGTTGCCGCACGGTATGAAATTGCCTTTAGGGACAATTCTTCCCAAAGGTTTAAGATGAGTAAGATGATACAAGATATACTTTATTGTCCCCAAGGGGAAATTTGGCTTGGGCAATAGTGCTACTCACATCTGCAATCAACTGAAATACAATACTTTGCCAACAAAACAGTACAGTGGTACACCAAAGATGCAATGATGAAATAAAAATAAAAGAGATATGTAAAATATTGCACATGCCTTGTGAGATAAAAGATATAAATACATAGACATTATAAAATGAGGAATGAAATCATAAAATCATTATCCATAATGCAACACTGTCTTCTTACTAATGAGACTCTACATAAGTAAGGACTGAACTGGCTGTTTGTTGAGTAGTGTTATAGAAGTTGGGACGAAAGAAAGCTTAAAGCGTTGTTTTTACATGGCTCTGAAATGTCTACCTGAAGGTAATAGTTCATATTCGGAATATAAAATGTGTGAAGGTCCTTCAGAATTCTGCGTGCGTGTCTGATAACAGCTCTCTCATAGATAGTGTGAAGGGACGGGTGTTCCTTGCTGATTTCACCATGTTGTCAGTTCTCGATTTTAACTGGACTGTAAGGGTGCCGTAACATGCTGCCATGCCATATCTAATGATGTCTTTCAGCACAGCATTGTAGAATGATAACATGATTTCAGTTCCCACACCCAGCAGTCTGAGTCTGCAGAGGAAGTGAAGTCTCTGAGCCAGCCTAGCACACAGATACTCAACGCGGACACTCCATTTTAATTTATTGTCCATTTGTATGCCCAAATACTTAAATATAGGAGTACACCTGCTCAATTTCCCTGTCACCAATGATCACAGGGTCATGGACGCTCACCTCCCTGGGGTCACATATCATTTCTTTTGTTTTATTAATGTTAAAAATGAGGTGGTGGCTGTCACACCAGACCTTAAAGGTGGCAATCTCCTTGTGATACACTGAGGGGCAGTCGTCACCACGCAGCAGTCTTTGAATTTGATGATGTAATTATGTGGCTGTGTGCTTCTGCATTCATTTGTATACAGTGTGAAGAGGATGGGTGAGCTCACACAGCCTTGTGGTACCCCTGTACTACAGTGCTTGACCTCAGAGAGGGAGCCATTGACCTTTACTTGTTGGGACCTGTTTGTTAAGAGAGAATAAAACCATTTGATAATAAAATGATTTACCTGCATGTCATTTAACTTTTGGGCAAGCAGGTATGGTTGGAGTGTGTTAAAAGCTGAACTATAGTCCGCAAATAAAACACGTGCATATGCCTTGGGGTCTTCTAAAGGCTTACTGATGACAGCAGCTGTACTCCGCCCCTTTCTATATGCAAATGAAAAAGGGTCCAGACATGAAATCTGTCTTAAGCATATTAACTATGACTCTCTCAAAAGACTTCATTACTACAGATGTTAAAGCTACCAGTCTAAAGTCATTGTTGGCAGATGGGCATGGTATTTTAGGCACAGGAATGATTTTGGACTTTTTCCAGAGAGCTGGAACAGTGTGACTGTCTAAGGACTGCTGAAAAATAGGACACCATGCAGCAGTTAGTTCTGATGAGTGCTACTATGTGTGAACTAGCTAACATATATTAATTATAATTAAGAAAGTACTGCAGGTCAAAGCTAAACCAAACTGTGATGGATGTTAAGCTAACCTGGGGCTTGACCACCTGTCTGAACTATGAAAATAATATCCAAGTAATAAAGCAGAATTATCCTTGAAGGCATTACTTTCATCCTTCATCCATGGTGCCAACTGATTGGTGTGGACTGTTGCTAACACGTGTCCATGTGTTTAGGAGAACCAAACCATGCGACTCAGTGCATCTTCTGCCCAGTACTGATTAGCTTGTAATTTTGAGCCTAAATGAACAAAATACAAAAATGGCACAAAGTAAATCTTTTGTGATTCAGGCCATAGAAAAAAAGTAATGACAGACAAAAGATAATCCTGTGTTACTGTGGAGGTCTTTCATAGTCAACATGTGGTTGAATTTAGATAAATGAATGTGTATAGTACCATGACTGTTTTCACCATGTATGTCTGTTGTTGTTTCTGTTGTTGAACAGAGTGACAGTGACAGCAGCCTGTAACATGGACTTCAGCCGCTTTCCTCTGGATTCTCAGACCTGCTCACTGGAGCTGGAAAGCTGTGAGTAAATGTTTCATTTATGGTTCTAAAAATCATCAAGTGGTCATATTCCTGGCCAGTTCAGAACAAAATTAGAAGATGCGTTAAATGATCAGAGCTCACATGGTTTTACTTCAATTCAAGGTGAGAAGACACTGCTAGATATATCAAACATTTCATCAACTTAAAGGAATACTAGTCAACTTAAGTATTAAAGGTCACACATTATGCTAATTTTCGTGTTCATATTTTTGTTTTGGGGGTCTTCTAGAAAATGTTTACATGCTTTAATGTTCAAAAAACCCATTATTTTTCTCATACTGTCCATTGCTGCAGAACCTCTATTCACCTGTGTCTGAAACAGTTTTAGCTCCTGTCTCTTAAGGCCCCCATAGGCCTGAGCAGGCACGTCCCACCAACTCCAATCACAGACTGCCGTGTTTCCAGTCTTCTGTTCCGCTGGCATCTTTGCAGCCAGGGAATCACTGTAAGCAAGTTTAGCTGCACTCTGCAACAGAGATTACAGGTTTCCCTGACGCTCGCCTCAGGTGAATACTGCTATATCTCTCATTTCCCACTGTAAGAAAAGTCTATCACAGTGGCCAGCCAAGTGCAGGCAAGGGCGGATTACCAAAGTGGCCAACTGCCCTGGAGCCCTAGATCCCCAGAGGACCCAAAAATGCCAAGTTCACTGCGCGTCAATTGGTTTGTGGTAATGTAGCTCATCATGGCAAATGATTGGCCACATCTTGCTTTAAAGTAGTTCTGTGCCTCGAAAAAGATGTAGTTCCCTATTACTGTCTCTAGAGTGCAAGCTGAAGTGTTTTCAGGTAAAATACCTGGACCATCAGAGGGATAAAAGGGTGGGGCATACCTGAAAAGAGACTGAGCAAGAGGGACTACAGTTTCTGTCTTTTTAAATTCTTCATTTTTGAGACATCAAAGATATTGCCAGGCGGACCCAGCACACACCAGGGGCCATTTCACAAAGCATCCATACATTTAAGATTAATCGCACACCCTCTGATGTTTTAAAACTCAACTGTGAATTGTGTGAAGGTTCAAAACATCAACAGCTAGCTGGGAAGACATTTGGGGATTTGAGGTACAACACAGGGTTGTGGGGGAATGTAAACAACAGCAACAAGATAGTGTTGATGATATGGTCGGCATCTTAACCTCAACATCTGGGAAATATTGTCCATCAACTCTGACTATGTTTGAGCACCACGCATGATTGATATAAACACAGAGTTTGCCTCTCCCCCAATGGCAGAGTGGTTAAAGTGCATTCCACATGTCACACCTTGCGATTCGACTCCCAACCGGTCTGGAAAAAAATACTTTAAGGAAAAAAATTCAGGTTTCATCTCATTTCATATTTCTGCATTTTCATAAGTGCGTAGCAATTTTCCATTTCAACTGTTAGCTTTCACATGCATTTTCTGCACGAATGCATTTTCTACTTATGAAATGTTATTTTATCATTCATTTTCATTATAACTGAATTTTATTGGATATCATTTTTATTTTGTTATAGGCATTTTATTTCATAATGCCACTTTTCATAATGACAGATTTCATTTTATAATGTCACTTTTCATGACTTTTCATGGTATTGTCACTCACCTTTCAGCCAATCACATACCAACCCAGGAGGTTTACATTTGTGGCTCACAGTGAAATGTCTCAGCAACTGTTGGATGGATTGCCATAAAATTTGGTTCAGACATTCATGTTCCCCTCGGGATGAATTGTAACAACTTTGGTGATCCTCTACTTTTCATCTCTATGATCTCCATTATCAGGTCAAAATGTCAATTTGTCCAATTCTTTGGTTTATGACAATATCTGCAAAACGAATGACATTCCCAGCAACTCCAGCTGTACTTTGTCTTTAGCGCTAATTAGCAAATATGACACACACCGAACTAAGATGAACGTGGTAAACATGACACCTGCAAAACATCATGTTAGCATGCTGATGTTAGCATTCAGCTCAAAGCACTACTGTATCTAAGTACAGCCTCACAGAGCCGCTAACATGGCTGTAGAGTCCTATTAACAGTGGAGCTCCATGGCGCAGAGGAATAAGATATATCAGGCTTTGGATACACACACTTGTGAGTAGGCGTTGGTCTTTTCATGGGATTTGTTGACAAGAAGAAATGTATAGAATATCTATAAAAATCTAAATTAGAGTTTTGACAGTATATGTGTGATTATAGAGTGTGGGCTCGATTCATCCTGAAATTGAGATTATATTGGTTAGTGTCACCAATTAGTACTGTAAGAATTCTTACACTATAGCATATGCTGCCATTTTCTTCTGCTGCTAGTTTCATGGTGTCGATTGTTTACTTGTGCCTCAGGCTTCTGCTTGGTTGTTGGAAAGGAGTGCCCAGTCACCAGCTCCCATCAACCTATGTTTACATTCACACATGAATAAATAACAACAGTAGAAAACATGTGAGCAGGGTGAAAGAAATATACCTCTGATTACTAGGGGCATAGTTCTGTTTTTTGAAAGCCAGTTCCATGAAGATTTTGAATTTTGCTGCAAGGTATAGTCTATACCCACCATTATTTTGAGGTGTGATGATAGTTAGTGATGAGCCATTGATTTACAGCATTGATGACATGTTATTGGACTGTGTGATGTTTTGCAGATGCCTACACAGATGAAGACCTGATGCTGTACTGGAAGAGCGGTGATGAGTCACTTAGCACTGATGATCGCATCTCCTTATCACAGTTCCTCATCCAGAAGTTCCACACCACGTCTCGCTTGGCCTTCTACAGCAGTACAGGTACACACACACAGACACACACACAGGCTAAGGCAACAAGATAAAATAAAAACAAGGATAAAATTATTTTTAAATTATGTCTGTTACACATTGTTCTTGTGTACATCATCATATGAAAGGCAATTATTTTGTCCAAATGAATCATGTCATTTCTGCTGACCATAAATATAGGCTACTTTGACTACATGACCTTTTCCTCTAGCTCTAGCGTATAGAGTGTAAGTCCAGTTGGGGGGAGGTCAAGGTGGATGGATGGCTCAACAAAAGTAGTAATTGTAACCCAATCCACGATGTTTCCCTAACCTTAACTAAGAACTTATTTTATCCCATACCATGATCTTTCCCAAAACCTAACCACGTCGTTTTTGTGCATAAACCTATCCAAACCTTAACCATAGCGTTGTCACATCATAAAACCTATTTTTGAAACCTTTTGTAACTTGTTTTTGTAACTGTTTTGGAAGGCACAGGAAATGATGTCGGCCCGCTGATAGGGGCGTCAGATCAGAAATATATAGAGGCCATGGACACATGACATATTTTTATGTTTAATTTGGAGGACTTGTTGTGCAAATAGGCACCTGACTACTGTTTTAAGACAGACTTGTGAACCAAAATTAAAATGTGAACCTATCCTTTGTTCTCAACAAGCCCATTAGCAAGCTTTTTGTTTATTAACCATGACATTGACATCATCTTGTGAAGTTGATGACAGTTGCCTATTACACATCCAGCAGACACAGAGCAAAATTACCATTCATTTGGAATCATGTTTGTATCCACCTGATAAACGTAAGTTCAATATTCAGGTTCTTTTATCTCTGTTTTATAGTCTCCACCAACTCCTGAGAAAAATATCTGTCTCTTTAGCTGCTAAGTGTTCCACTCTGTTTACCAGCTAGGCAGAGCTGTGGGCCGTAAAACCAAAACAGTGTGCTAGAAAAGGCTAAAAAGCTCTGTAGAGCTGGTGATGATTCTCTGTGGGTTTGTTACTACAAGAAACCTCTTTCACATTACATATAGTCATTGATCCACTGTTAATATAATAATATTGATTAGAGCAACTTTAACTGGGACTGCCCTCGGGGAGTGGGGTGTGTGTAGGGGGGCCTCATGTATTTATAAAATCCTGGCACTGGGAGGAGGGAATGGGAATTCATATAAAAATGTGTTTCTTTGTTTACTTTTGACTGCAGAAAGAGAAAGAGAAAGTTGCATCTGAAATGTACTGTCTGGGTAAAGGAGGTATAAAATCTACAGTACTGTTTTACCAGACACAAACATTAAATTCAAAGATGTATAACATCAATTCATAGTAGCTCTCCATTCAGCCAACACAAGACAGGGGAGCACAACAGTCTGTTTTCATATGATTTTGCATTTTCTCTCCTGCTTGAATGTGTATTTTCACAGTAGGTCCAGGCTAATGAAGCTTCCCATCAAATACATATTAAGTAGGTCTGTAAACAGTCTTTTTGTCTGTTCACAGCAATAATATTATGAGTTTAAAAGGGTTAAAACTACCAAAAATATCATAACTCCAAGAGGCAGACAATGTCAGGATATTTAACTAATATTTGTTCACATATAACCTTCCTCTTACAGGATGAAGACACACTTGCTGTTTGTGTCTCCTTAACCAATATTCCAAGTTGAGCAGCAGAAACAATGCAAAATGTGTCTTCAACAGCCAGCATCACATCTTAATTGGCAGCATTTTATGCAAATCAGATAGAATCATATGACAAAACTAAGGCTGTGCATTTTAGTAAATACCCTAAACATTGTGCTCCTGATAGTAAATTGCAGTAGGCTCAGTAAATATTCCCATATGAACAGTCAAGTCATCAGCCTTGGGCCACTAGCTCGGCTTTAGACTTCAATTTTGTTTTTACTGTTACAGATAATTATAATAAGATATGTTGCAAGAATGACATCAGTTACAAAATGTCTAGAACAGTTGAATTACTGTAATATAATAACAGTCTAATGTAAATACTTGATTATCATTTAGATATGGTAAAAAATTTCCCCGCTGTGGGACAATAAAGGCTTATCTTATCTTATCTTATCTTATCTTATCTTATCTTATCTTATTAACTAATTTGATAAATTTACAATTCACTTTCATTATCAGTTCAGTTACTACACATACATACTTTTATTTCCCTGCTAATGTAATGAAAACCAGTAATGTATTAAAGATTATGTTACCAGGGATTTAAAGGGGATTGACACATGCAATTAAGTAAGTAAAGATTCATATACATACAGTTACGAGACCGTCTTCCCCAAAAATACATCCGTATAGGTCGTCTATGCAACCAGCTTATTATGACCCATATTTACGTTTATTGTTAGGCGGTGACCTATAAAGAGCGGCAAAGTCCACGTAGGGAGGAGGTCAAGGTGGATGAATGGGTCAAATCTAACAAAGTAGTTTTGGTGCCTAAACCTAACCAAACTGCGACCGTTTCTCAACGTTAACCACCCCTATATATGTCGTTTTGGGAGTCACTGACAAACGACCTATTCTGTCGTTTAGGTTGGAGGACTTGTTGAAAGTTACACAATAAAAGCATTTCAATGGAAATATGAAAGAGGCAGGATAGCAACAAAATACAATGAACAGAGCAAAAATAACAGAAAAAGTAAGGGGATTCAAGTTAGTCTAAAAGTTTTTTTTCAAAGTGACTCTTGAATGAAATGATGTAATAGTAAGAGGTAAACTGTTCTAAAGTTTAGGGACAAAGACAGCATGGAGCAAAGACACCCATGAGAGACTTTAAATTACTGTATGAACACAACAATTCAGAAATGTACTGGGAGCTTTGACCAGGAAGTGCCCGATAGGTACAAACTACAATTTTATACTGAAATATAAACTCCTACACTGGACTACACTGGAGTCGTGTGCTCCATGCTGCAGCATTTAGAATCATCTCCAGACAAACTATTAGCTTCTGGGCTGATGCAGGAGTATAATAAATGACAGCAGGCATGAAGACAGAAACATGGATTCATTTTACATCCCTTTCAATATGTCTCATCTTTAAAACTATTTCTAAGATTGCACAAGTTTCTTATTAATGTGTATGGAAGAATTCAGAAATCAAACGTGACATCTACATGTTTGTGTATACTTTAATATTGGAGGTCAAAGGTTACGACTTTGCTCCAACAAACTGTTTTGTCATCATTACTTTGATTGCATGTGTTACATTAATCACATATTATACTAATTGTAAGGATTTTACATACTCTCTGTTAATAAGCCAATTTCGTAAATGTAGGAAATGAATCCTGATGTAAATGTTGGAAGAGTTTCTACATTGTTGAATCATTTAGCACTCCACCCCCTCTGAGCAGGTCTCTTGTTGTGTTTGCAGGCTGGTACAATCGTCTCTACATCAACTTCACGTTGCGACGCCACATCTTCTTCTTCCTGCTGCAGACATACTTTCCCGCCACGCTCATGGTGATGCTTTCATGGGTGTCATTCTGGATCGATCGCCGGGCTGTGCCGGCCAGAGTTTCCCTGGGTAAAAAAAAAACAAAAAAACACTCTTGTCAAATGTCCTTTGAAGAGGTTGTGCGTGCCTGAGGAAAATCTGTCTGTGTGAAATGATGAAAGCTTGCTGTGACATGGATCCACGAAGTGGGAATGCACACATGCATGTGTGAACACATAAACCTCCTACACTCTACCACTCTTCTTTTGAATTATTTTCTGTATTGGGGCTGTTGCTCTACTTGTCATACAGGCATCTGTTTTCCCCCTTGCTGAGATTCTCTCATGGCTCATCTCATCGCTCTTATTAAATTCAGCTGTTAGGATGGGATGTTTTTACAAGTCCCTTTGAGGTTTTTTATATCTTAACTGCAGTTTGTTTGGTTTTTCTTCTCCTTTGTGTTTTATATCATTTATATATTTATATATATATATATATATGTACTAAATCTATCTATATTATAATCTGATTTCCTCAGTTTAATTTCTCCTGGAGAAAGCTGGTTTCTTTTTTGTAATGTATAAACCTAAATTCTTTCGGTTTGTTTTTGCATGTGCGATATGACAAAGACTGCAGAAAGGGAACGTATTACTGCCACAGCAGTGCATGAAAGGATAGATAATTACATCTAGAGATTGACAATAATTTAATTCAAAGTAAATAAAACTGAAGCTCTTTCATTCTTCAGGTAGACTACTGCACTGGACCTCTGACCTTCTGGAGCATCTGGTCCCAAATGAATTCATTAATTTATTAATATTTACAACTGCAGACTTTGGCCTTTTATTAGTGACTTTATTGCCATTTATAACTCCTGAATTGGTGACTTATTCAAAAGTCAGACCCATTAACCTTCATCAGTGAGGAGGTTAAACAACAGCAAAAGAGATTTTTCACAGCATCAAATCGTAGAAGTTGTTCTTATTAATGTTTTTAAATGATGTGTAAAATATTAGTAAAGATTTTATTGACTATTAATGAAGGTGGTAACACTTTATTTGACGGGACATGACACCATTATTCAATTCAGTTTTATTTATATAGCGCCCAGGGACGCTAGAAGTAGGGGTGCTGAGGGGGCTGCAGCACCCACTACTGGTGGGGGGCTTTGACTGCAAGGCAAAAAAGTTTACTAAACAAATCAATAAAAAACTTTAATTTTTAAGAGTAGCATTTTAGCGTAGGCAGTCTATAAAACATTGTTGTTCAGTAATTGGTTAGATCCACCCTTTTTAAAAAATTTTTTTTATGATATTTCATTTCATTTCTGAACATTCAATGCATTTTCTGTGTATCTGATGCACAAACCCAGAGCACATAGTGCATAGTACATGGCGTGAAGGATCATGGATATTAGTGACCGGTAATGTATGGAGCCAGGATAGTGACAGTAATATTTGGCATCAAAATGAAAATTTGGCTTTGAAAACAAAACCTGAACTGAAAAAGGAAACATTGCCATTGAAACATTTGTATTGGAAAAAGTTGTATTGGCACTGAAACAAGTTTCATTGAAAAATAGAAGATAGGAATTTTAAAAAAATCATTTTATTTTGATATTTTTTGCATTCTGATGTGTTTTTCAATGACAATGTTCAGATTTTTTCTTCATGTCACTCTTTTTTCAGTGACAGGTTTTTTTTACGATGTCAGTTTTTTTTCAGTGTCAGTAGTTTTCAGTTTCAACGTTCTGTCACCGTTTTGGCATGGAGAGGAGGGGTTTGAGGGGAGGTGCAAGGAGAGCGTGATTGACATATAATCTGCATACTAAGGAGAGAACGTCACTCTTCGCTGTTCCTGAACCAGCTGTCCTCTCGTCCTCTCTGAAACCTACGGCGACGGCCTCCACATGTTCACCGGGAACTCTTGAACAGCAAGTAAGTCTGCTTCTCTCTGCCGTTGTTTGCTCACAGGCTGGGTTAAAGTTAACTTTTAACTGACTGATCTGGCAGAGGCCCGCTGGAACGAGCCCTAACCTTTGCCAATACATGACAGCTAGCTAAAGTTAGGTTAAATCCATGGTTGTACGTGAGCAAACAATGGCAGAGACAAACAGACTTAGCTGTGGTTCGGGAGTTCCAGGTGAACTCATGAAAGCCCTAAATGTAAGGTCCCCCCCCCCGGCCTTTATTATCCTTCACTACTTATTTGAGAAAATGCAGTATGAAATGTGAAAAATAATTGCTGAAATATGAGGTTTTCTTTGTCCTTTTTGGCCTCTCCAAGCACCAGTACCTTAACTGCATAGCTGTCATGGAGTGTGGACCTTTAATTATAATTAATTATTATTGTTTTCGGTTGCTGTGTGTGTGTGTGTGTGTGTGTGTGTGTGTGTGTGTGTGTGTGTGTGTGTGTGTGTGTGTGTGTGTGTGTGTGTGAAAGAAAGAGTTTTGGAGTCTTCTGATTAGGAATAAACCTGCATTCCGTGTGTCAGCTGTCCATAGCTGAATATGATATGCTGCTTTGACATACAGTATGTTGGTTTGCTGTCTGTTGTAGCGTAAAATGTTCTACAAAAACCATGATGTTGCGCAGCACTTAATATGACATCATTATATAGACTTTTTCTCAGCACCCCCAACTCTGAATGACTTCCAGCGTCCCTGATAGCATCATATCATAACAAAATTATCTCAGGGCACTTTTTCATATAGAGCAGGTCTAGACCGACTCTTTATATTTACAGAGACCCAACAGTTCCCACCATGAGCAGCACTATGTGACAGTGGCAAGGAAAAACTCCCTTTTAACAGGTAGAAACCTCGAGCAGAACCAGAACCAGGCTCTGGGTGGTCATCTGCCTCGACCATTATAACCAGGACATGACACCTGTCATGAACATGCCATAGCAGGCCTAATTATCATACTTGAAGAAACTATTTAGCTTTATGTGTTAACATTACATTAAACTCATGTGTGGTTGGTTTTGACATCGGCTGTCATGGGACTATTATATAACTGTCATGAATATTTCCCTTGACCTCAGCTACAGTGGTACAATTTTGTCATTTCATATTAACGTCCTTAAATGTTATAACAGTGTCAACTGCAGTTGTTACGTCTTCAACATAACATGAAGCCTTTTGGCACCTGTGATGTGGAGATTGGAAAATACCTTAACAAAAGCTGTAGACAAGTCAAGAGCTTTTCCTTTATTGTATTTGCACAACAAATGCTTCATAAAAAACATGTCCTCAAACAGAAGGCTCCAGAAGGTGAGATAATAGACATTTTCATCATTTCAGACTTCTTAAAAAATGATGAATAGTTGTTAAAGTATGATACTATTCAAATCAGTCTTCAAATAAACAGTTAAAAGACGAAAAGTTTACCTTTATATTCTATCAGTTTTGGAGACAAATTAACTGACAACAGTACAGTGGGGGGGATGAGCCGTAATAAGTCTTGTCCACCACGACTAGAGGGGAGCCAAGTCTGTCACACACACACACACACACACACACACAGCTGAGGCTTTTGTGCATTTGTATGTATCACCACAGATCTTTACTAAAGAACCAGAATCTTTATTAACACAATGGCAGAACACAACGCAGAATCACCATCAATAGGCGTAACACACCAGCTACTGATGCCATGTAGCCATCTCCATTATAGCATTTTATGACCTTGAGAGCTGTTTTTGAAGGGTCAGTCTGTCGTCTCAACAGCTCATAGAACACTATGGTACACTTACAATAAAATGCAATTCCAGACAACCACGCCACAAACGTATGCCTCAAAAGTCACATTAGAGTTAAATCGACACCTTTCTTACACAGTGTCAACAAAAGTGAACCATTGTAAGCATGTTTTTGATGATTTGTCTGTGAGAGGATGTCTGAGTTAAAGAGTGTGAGAGTTCATTCTTGACTTTAGAAACAGTAATTTGGTTTAAAAAAAATCATGACACAGTGTCCTCTTACTAGCGCTATCCTGTAATAACGTGACCCCAGTACAGAACTTCGGTCATGTGCTGACAACTGAGCTATCACAATATCAACTGAGCAAACTCCATCTGCTGAGAAAGACTGTGAGATGTGGTTGAAATCTCTGGAAAAAGCTAGTAAGTGGACCTCAAAGTAAGTGGGTTTTTTGTCAAAAACTGTGAGAAGTAAATGTGAGAAGTTCATTCTTCACCTTGAAAACAGTAGTTGACACATACAATTTCACCAGAAGGTCTCTTAAGTAGCTGATGTGGTGCTTTCAATCATATGACATGGTATTCCTCAGCTGTCCTCAGTTGCCCAGTTGTCATAGAATAGCAGCTGATGTTCCATGACAACTCCAACTGCTGATAAAAAGCATGTGATATGATTGAAAGCTCCAGAGCAGCTACTAGCATAACTATTGTCTCAACAGCATTTCAATGACTTGTTGATGGACTGGTTACATGTGATTGAAATGCAGCTGGAACTGTGGGCATACTGTATGTAACCGAGATGTAACCAATATACCTCCGACCTTCCAGTGGTGGAAAGTAACTAAGTACTCCACTACATTTATTTGATAACTTTATCACTGGTTACTTTTCAGATTTAGATTGATATAAAACATAATCAATAGATACATTTTTATGTCTTATTTTAGCTACCCATTAGTATATAAATCTGTTAAAATCATCCCCACTTTTACATTGCAACACTAAAGGGATGCTTACACAATGCATCAATAATTATAATCCAATAACATAATATACATTATTCTGAAATGGGCCACAATGAGTACTTTTACATTTTTGTTACATTAAGTATATTCTGATGCTAATACTTTTGTATTTTTACTTCAGTAAACTTTTGAATGCATGACTTTTACTTGGAACAGAGTATTTCTACACTGAGGTTCAGAGTACTTCTTCCACCACTGACACCTTCTCACCTGCAAATCTTCGAAGCCATGCTGACTGGGAGCTTCACAGTGTAGTATTTATTGCAGGGCTGTTGGACCACATTGCATCATATTGTATATTTCAAGTGGTCATGCTATTGCTTTGTCAGCTTCCTGACCCAGGGCAGCCCATTATACTGTGTCTGCACTGTGACAGTAAAATAGACAAACTCAGATTTAAACATTTTTTCAACTTGTGGTTTACTATATGTAACTAGAATGTTGTGTATCTTGTGTCCAGGAATCACCACAGTGCTGACCATGTCCACCATCATCACAGGAGTGAATGCATCCATGCCCCGGGTGTCCTACATCAAGGCGGTGGACATTTACCTGTGGGTCAGCTTTGTCTTTGTCTTCTTGTCAGTGTTGGAGTACGCTGCCGTCAACTACCTGTCCACCGTCCAGGACCGCCGGGAGCGCAAGATGAGAGAGCGGGCACGATCTCAGGTTTGTTTCTTCTGTATGCTCTTTGGTGCTGTAAGAAAAACTCCAAACTGCCAAGCAATATTGTGAAAAAGCTGTCTCTCTGTGTTCATGAGCCAGACCCCTTTAGTTGTTCAGAGAAGCCAGACTCCAAAAAACACTTTTTGCAATGTCACTTACAAGAACGTCTGTCAGGCTGTCTGGATACAAACAAAAAAACAATAGCAGCAGTGAGACAAAGAGAGAAACAAAGAACAATGGGCCACATGCATGAATGTTTTCTTATTTTTCTCTTATATTTGCCAACTTATCCAGATAGGGGTCAGGCAGAGAATCAGCAATCTGAGGGTCAGCAGTGTTCATTTCACCAACGAAAAACTATGACGAAAACAAGACAAAACTAAATAACAAGCAACCTTTGAAAATGAAAACGATAATGAAATGTATACATTTTTCATCAATGAATAAAAACGTTTATGTGAAAGACGAACGGACGGACAAATGAACCAAATACTCTTAATCAACAACCTGCATGCATCTGTGGAATCACACACTGTAGTTTCTGATCAGTAAAACAGTTTCCTCCACCGCCCAAAATATCTATTGTTCAAAAGTTGATTTAGCCGCTTGACCTGTTGCACCAACCATCTTTGTCACGCTATGTGACGTCACCAGTTCTTGGAAGAAACATTATGAACTAGAGGCAACTCGTTCCAAAGTTTGGGGGCTACAACTGTAAAAGCCCGATCTCCCCTGTGCTTCAACCTTGATCTTGGCACAACCAGAAGGAGTTGGTCAGCGGACCTGAGTGACCTTGATGGGACATGTGGGTGCAGAAGGTCAGAGAGATAGGTTGGAGCTAGCCCATTTAATGATTTATAGGCAAACGATAAAATCTTAAAATCAATCCTAAAACGTACAGGGAGCCAGTGAAGGGAGGCCAGTATGGGGGAAATGTGCTCTCGTTTGCGTGTTCCTGTTAAAAGACGAGCTGCAGCATTCTGGACCAACTGCAAGCGTGATAAGGAGGCCTGGCTAACACCAACATAAAGTGCATTACAGTAGTCAAGTCGGGACGAGATAAAAGCATGTATAACCCTCTCAAAATCATTAAACGATAAAAAGGGCTTGACCTTAGATAAGAGCCTCAGTTGGAAAAAGCTAGATTTGATCACAGAGTTGATCTGTTTGTCCAATTTAAAATCACATGGGTGTTATATGTAAATTATCCTAGCCATTAATACAAAAACCGTGAAGGTTGCACAACATATGACTTCATTACTTATATACAACGAGATTCTCTCAGCACCCTTAACTTCCAGCGTCCAATGGAAAATGGAACTTTTGGGATATAGAATAAACATTTAAATGAGTTTTACAGCATCCAGTTTTACATCCCCAGCATTCAGCAGGGAGTGCAGTCAACTCTAAAAGATAACGAGGTTTAAAGAATGAATATACTGGAGACACTGTATAAATACACTAAGGCACCAATGCAGTTTTGGGAATTTTGCTAATGCACAAGTGTCCATTAAACTGATAAAGAATTTATATTACAGTAAATGCACCAAGGTAATAAATATGAACGTTTTTTGGTTTCATATATCATTATTCGGTAAATATGACAAAAGAATAGGGATGTTGAGGGTTATTGTACTTGTAGTTTCTGTAAGTATTTTTCACCTAATTTTTGGGCCATACTAGGATTAAAAATAGCAAACTTACTTTGCATTTGCCAGCCTCATTTTTATAAAATTCTGCTTGATTTCTTCAAATATGATGTTTCAATGTCAAATTTCTCTCACAGAAACACTGAACGGTATCATCTGGGGATGTCAGTATAAATGCTGAACTTCATTTTCATTAGCCCAGGCTGTTACACATGATAGCAGGTCTGGCACCATCAGTGAATCAATGTCCATTGATGTTTCCACACTCACTGGTCCACTGTTTGATGTTTGTACTTTAGGGAATGAAAATACTATAAGATTATATTTATTGCACACTAAACACTCGTTCATTTTACTTGATCAAATAACTCCAAGAAATCATGGTGAGAAGCTATGAATTATTACTGAGCAGCAAAATTAACTTTCTATGGACTATGATTTTCGGTTTGCCAGAAACTAGAAGATCAGAAAAAGCTTTATACATCAATACATAGACAGTATTTTGTGATGAACACACATCCCTGAGTTAATAAAACCGAAGTGAAGCAGTGAATTTTTTCCTAACGTTACCCCCATCAAATCTTTCCCAACCTGTTTATAACGGAAAGATTGCTAGCTTGTTAGCACGTCAGCTAACGTTAACTTCAGTAAATTGTGTATTACAACCATACAGTCTAGTTACAGTTCAGAATCAAAAGTTTGTTAAGGCTAACTCCCACTGCATCCGTATTGTTATCCCATTTTAATGTCCATTATTGTCGTAAGTTAAAGGGAAATAAAAACGAAAATGTAAGGAAACACCGGCTCTGGCGGATCATTTAACCTTGACGGATGCAGTTGGGGTTAGCCTTAACAAACTTTTATGATAATGAAAAAGGAGGCCATGAAGCCAGCTGATAATATATAGGCAATTATTTTTCAGAATGTGAGAGTTTAAAGAGGAAGACGCTATTTATGTAGTGCAGCTTGACTCAGGGCTGAGGTGCAGATGGAGCTGGGCCTGGCTAAAGGTTGAGGTGAAAACGGAGATGAAGGGAGTCCAGCACAGCTTCCTGCTGTCACAGTATTTAAAATAAAAAGATAAAGCGGGGTGTGCAAAATGCAGCCTCTGCACAAAAGAAATCAATTACAGCAACAAGGGCTCTCATGCCCTCTTGACAAATGTTTCCCTTTTGCGTAACGTTTGCTAAAAACTACAATGACTGTTTTAGGAAATGACTGAGCTTTTTTCAAATTAAAACTATGTATTTGTTTGTAGATGTTTTTATAGATTTATGTTCTCATTGCCAAAGACAGGGTAGAAAAGTCAGAAAGTATTGAGAGACGGACTAACGCATTGTTAGTTTTGTTTTTTTCTTGGGATTTGTTATCAATTAGAAAACTGTAGAATTACACCAGGTTTATCCTTTTAACAAGACTGAATGTCTAAAGCCATTCTAACAGTCCCTTCATGGCTGGATTGTTTCAACTCACATTATTTAAGAACAGAACACACTGGATATTTTGCTATTCTTACACCCCGTGTACACTGTTTTACCTGCATTTTTCTGTTTCTCATCTCATGGAACAGATAGGCAACCAATGCAGCTGCCTAAACAGACCACATAACAACTTACACTTCATGAGCACATTTTTTCCACCTACACATGTGATTGTGTATTGGGAAATGAGCTCTGTCAAACACCTTAGCTCACAGCAGTATGGTACATGAATGAATTCCAGTGTATACACCGACGAGGACTGCAGCTGCTGCGAACCTGCTGGTTTCATTGCCCCGCTGCTGGTATAGACAATATGTAACAGCCCTACCAATAGTGAGGTTATGAGTTAAGAATGTTCCTCTGGGTGGTGCTATAGGAATAAGGTAATGGGGTCATTAACATTTTGTCTAGGGCTGGGCAATAATTACAGTAACTGTTTTCATCTACTGACTTTCAGTGGATTGTATAGTGACAATATGATCATATTGTTTTATTGTTTTCTTTTTACCAAATTCTGTTTCTGAACTGAGCCAAAGCTAATTGTAATTAAAGCAAACAAAATTAGTTGTTAAAGTTTTTGTTTTCTATATGTGAAGACTTTCTGATTACATGCATAAAGTCAAGTCAATTTTATTTTTATAACCCAATATAACAAATTTGCCTCAAGGGGCTTTAAATTACAGTGAAACAGTTCATTGCACTAAGTATTAATTTGATCATCCTCATATGATTTTCCATAATCTTATGTATTGTAATATACCAACATATTGATATCGCAAAAGTATTCTTATTAAAACTTCTGACATTCATTTCGGCTATATCACCCAGCCAAATGGATAAACTTGCAGAGTGTGAATGTGCTCAGAAACATGATGGCTGTTGACCTATTAGAATATCAAATATCATGAGTACAAAATTACCGGACTGGAATTAGAGGAAAGCTCATGTAGTGAGCATGAATGTGCTTAGTCAACTTCATGGCAGTCTTCCCAGTATATATTTCTTGTGTGCAAGTGAACAATCTCACCTGATGCACTAGAGCAGTAGTTCACAACCTGGAGCTAGGGACCCCCCTAATGTATCGCAAGATCAGTATATTTCTGCTACACAAAATTATCTCTTTTTTTAAGGTTTTTTCTTGTGAATTACCAGATATTATTGCCTCTTCAGGCCCCTAAAGATTATTAATAAAACAAGGTAAAAAAAAAAAAAGAGCTTGACAATAACATAGAAATTCATCCTCTGGGGACCATAAATATCGCTAGCAGCTTTGAAATCAGATTTTGAGATGCCTTGTTTTGGATGAAAGTGTCAGTCAAGAGGAAATGTTCCAAATATCATAGTATTGTTGCTGGTAGTTGTTGAGAATTCTTGCTCTGGAGTTTTGGAGCGACCAACATATCAGTGATCATAGCCATCATTAGGCCCCACGGTTCTACCAGAATGGTAAGGGGGCCAACAATAACACTATTATCCTTCCTCTGGGGACCATAAATATCCATAGCAGCTACCAGTGTTTGAGATACCTCATGGACAAAAGCGTTATTCAAGAGGAAATGTTGACCTTATGAAAGCTAGGTCACCACAGTTCAATCAGATTATCCTCTAGGGAATGAATGAATGAATTTCAATTCAATTCAGTTTTATTTATATAGCGCCATATCATAACAAAGTTATCTCAGGGCACTTTTTCGAATAGAGCAGGTCTAGACCGACTCTTTATATTTACAGAGACCCAACAGTTCCCACCATGAGCAAGCACTATGCGACAGTGGCAAGGAAAAACTCCCTTTTAACAGGTAGAAACCTCGAGCAGAACCAGGCTCAAGGTGGGCGGTCATCTGCCTCGACCGGTTGGGTTGAAGGGGGAAGGGGGGAGCGGGAGAGAGAGAGCAGGAGGAAAGAGAACATACAGCAGCTCAATACAGCATAGATATGGTAATGGCATTGATGTTAACACCAACAGAAACAACACTAAGAGCAACATTATAATAGTAATATAATGCAACAACAGCAACAACAACATCAGCTGTGCAGAGAGCAAGGCAGGGCAGCAGGCGGCAGCAACCACAGACCCAGACCTCCACAGCTCCAGAGGCAGAAACACCTGCAGAAAGCAACAGAGGGGAGGAGAGAGAGAGAGGAGAGAAAGCACACAACGGGAAGAAGTTAATAACAAGCATTGATGGGATGAGGGCGTACAGATGGAGAGGAAGGAGGAGAAAGGGCTCAGTGCATCATAGGAAGTCCCCGGCAGTCTAGGCCTATAGCAGCATAACTAAGGGGGGGCTCAGGGTCACCTGAGTCAGCCCGACTATAAGCTTTATCAAAGAGGAAAGTCTTAAGCCTACTCTTAAATGTGAGGAGGTTGTCCGCCTCCCGTACACAAACTGGGATCTGGTTCCACAGGAGAGGAGCTTGATAGCTGAAGGCTCTGGCTCCCATTCTACTTTTAGAGACTCTAGGAACCACAAGGACCCCTGCATTCTGGGAGCGCAGTGCTCTAGTGGGGTAATAGGGTACTATGAGCTCTTTAAGATATGATGGTGCCTGAACATTTAGGGCTTTGAAGGTGAGGAGAAGGATTTTAAATTCTATCCTGGATTTTACAGGGAGCCAGTGTAGAGAAGCTAATATTGGAGAAATATGTTCTCTTTTTCTGGTTCTTGTCAGTAAACGTGCCGCAGCATTCTGAATCAGCTGGAGAGTCTTAAGGGATTTATTGGGGCAGCCTGATAATAGAGAGTTGCAATAGTCCAGCCTAGACGTAACAAATGCATGGACTAGTTTTAGTATATAGTATTTAGTATTTAGTATATACTAATATATGAATTAATTAATTAATATTCATACCAAATATCATGGTATTGTTGCCTGTAGTTGTTGAGAATTCTTGCTCTGGACCAAAGTGTTGGAGCGACCAGTAAATTAACAATCACTGCCTTAATTAGGGCCCACAATTAGGATGACACTGATGGGTTGTGGTGGCTTATTTTATCACTTAAAGCACACGTTGCCTGATAATCTCCCTAAAATTCCTTTGAATTTCCAAACATAATAATGATTATATTGTATATTTCTTCCCTGTCAGTCATTGCCCTGCACCTGTGGGATCTCCCAGACGCGAACCATGACCATGTTGGATGGTACATACAGCGAGGCCGATACCAACAGCCTGGCTGGCTACACTGAGGAGCCCATGGGACCAGAGGAGGAACATGAAGACCTGCATGAGGTTTCAGAGAAACCTGAGCACATGGTGGTTCATCTGTCAGTGAGCAGCGAGTCCACCACCACCAAGAAGAAGAAGAGCCTGCGTGCCCTCAACATCATCCAGAACACACATGCCATTGACAAATACTCCCGGATGATTTTCCCCGGTTCATACATCTTCTTCAACCTTATCTACTGGTCCGTCTACTGCTGAAAGACACTCCTGAGTCAGGACTGAGGACAGAGAGATCAACACACAGATGGTATGAATGCTGCATCAAAATGGGACAATTCTGGACTAATTCCCAGAGTGCTCTTTTATGTCTGGTGACGATAGATCATTAGGTTTAAGGCCTTGGACAGTAACAGAGCCTGAAAAGATGAGTTGTCTTGAAAAGAATTAGGGGTTGATTGCTCCTTTTTTGAAGTTTTTCCTCATGCAGCAATTTGAATGTTCATTAATGCTCTAAACTAAAACAAAGAAAAAAATCATGTGAATGATGTTTTTAAACTACTGATGCTAATTCTCTGTTGAAAAGCTCTTTGTCCTCATTACTGTTCTTGAGATAGACAGCAGGCCCATTATCTATCAGTCATGACTTACTTATAAAACAGTGATGATGACTTAATTTCTAATATGTCAAGATAACAAACTTTGACCATATTTTTAAGCCTGTTATCTCATAAAAATATATTATAACTTAGTGTTGAAGAATCAACAAGACTAAGTGAATAGCCATGTTAGCAGCTCTGTGTGGCTGTATTTAGTAGTGCTTTGAACTAAATGGTAATGCCAACATGCTAACATGCTCATGTTAGCATACTGATGATGTTTAGCAGGTTAATGTTTACCATCTTAGTTTAGCATGCAAGCATTTGCTGGTACAGCTGAGACTGGTGGGAATGTCATTAGTTGTTTGTTTGGTTTTAAACCAGAGTACTGGAAAAATTGAAACTGTGAACTAACAGTGGTGCTAGAAGAAAACTGGGGATCAACAAAATTATTACAATTCATTCTGTGGAGAACATTAATGACAAGTTCATGGCATTCCATCCAATAGTTGTAGAGGCATTTCACTGAACCAAAAATGTCAACCAGCTGGTGGATCTAGATGAAAAGTTAGGGGATCAACAAAGTCATTACCTTTCATCCTCTGGAGACCTTGAATGTCTGTACTAAATTTCATGGTAATCAATCCACTAGTTGTCAAGTTTTCTAGTGATGACTTTAATGTATCTGAGAATTACAGGCTCTGAGTCATTTCACTCAGCCTTGAAATATAAGTCAGGTTTCCATCCAAATGTAGCGCAAATTTTAACTGCATTTCCAGAAAATCTGCAAAAGAGGGGGTTTCCATCCACATCTGTTATGTGAATATTAGGACTTGGTTGCATCAAGATAAACAGTTGGTGGCACTAATTCTCCAGTCAGGTGCCATTAAACGAGATGACGTAATTAAAAGAGCACCAGTCATACCTCAAATGATGGAAAACCATGTGGAAAACGTGATGGAAATATAACCTGTTGGTTTCATGTATTAATGTGAGGAAGGTTACAGTCTCCTCATCACTCTACACAGATCTGATGTTTTGTCTGCTATTTTTCATCTCTTCAGTGGAGCGGAAGTCACATGCTTCATGTACGTCATGATTTATTCGCTGAGGCTGTTTCCATTTAGTTTTTACTGATACATCTACTTTTCCATCTCAGCCAAACGTAAAAACTTTTTTGCAATATTTCGACTTTTATTTCAAATTTCCAGCATTTCCACTCAGGTTATGCTCAAATTGAAAATGCACAGGTGGATGGAAGTGCACTTATAGAGGCACCCCGGTAGTGAACAGAGCAAATATTATAGAGTAGAAAGAGCATAAGCTATGACAATATACAATATAATACAATACAAAAAACTATTTAAGGATGAAATAATCATGTTGTGATAACAGAGATAATGGTGTAATATCTTAAGATAAAGACATCTTAGGATAACTATCTTCAGCACCACAACACCACATGATCTTTTGCGGAAGTCTGATAATTAAGTAGTGGACTTGAGATAACAGGCCTAAAAAAATTAGCAGCCATGACCAATCTCGACTTCTGTAGTACTTAACATGCAAATCATGTATTTTTCATTGATTTGGTACTGGTTTTGATATGTGACGCTGTTCTGATATGTTAAGACTACAATGACTATTTGAGAAACTGGCCTCTTGGTTCGTAGCAAGGTACTTTGCACAACACTGGATTACTTAAAGGACCATCTTATTTATTGCTAGTTGCCTTAGCATGTGACGGAGATATGTACCAAGTACTGCTGTATAGATGACTGTGGTGATACTTTGTATTATAATATCTAAAAGGTTTGTTGGCCAGTGGGACATTTTCTCCTAAGGTCAGTGTAGTCATTTATCCTAGCTAAATTAAAATGACTTCAGACTACAGATTTGGGACAAAGGAATCAGCTTCTTGTCCATGTTGCACTTACCAGGCAGAAAGTTGAGTTTCCCTGAACTTGTCATTTGCACTTCTCATAGTGTGAAAACATGCTTACCCACTCGAAGTTGCTGTTTTTATTCCCTTTGATCGTACATAGGTACTCTTATGTACACAAATCTTCACTTAACTTTAAAAGCTACTTCAAAAGCTCTCCAAAGCTTTTAACTCCATTCTGGTAACTGATCTAAGCTTCACTGTAATTAATACTATTTTGAATTTAAACACTATGACTTAACAGTGACTGAAACAATGTGACCCAAGTCTTATTAAGAGTGTTTGCATATGACTTATTGGCTTTATTTTATTTATTTAAGTGCATCTAAGTGGTAAAGAACACAGTACCCCAGACCACCAAATTATGATTGTTTGTCATTATGAGTGCATATGAGTTCAAAAGTGAAAATGTTGTGTCCTTGCCCACCTCATGCTAAGCTTGTGTTCCACTAGCTTTCATTGCAAATTAATTTTTTTTTTGTTGGGGGGGGGGGGGGGGTCTTCTTGCATCATTATTACTGAAAAGCTGAAACACATTACTGGGTTTTTTTCTGCCCATGAGTATCTGCTAATGTACTGGTTGGTAACATTTCAACAAAGATAAAAGACCAATTATTTTGTTAGCATTCAACTTCTGCTCCTTTGAGGCTTTGACAGTATTTCTATGGCTAAGACTGGAAAATGTGAAGGCTAAGAAACTAATCATTGTTGTAACTAATCATCATCTCTGTTAAAAGGATGAGGTGCTCAAGTCTTACTAACCAGTACAGTGACTGATACTCATTTAAGTAATAACATGGACAGAAAGCCACAGCATAATTTTTCAGCTATTTAAAAGGCTGATGACAAAAACTTTCCATAAAACTACATTGTCTGGTCAAAGCATGGATGTAAGAGAACTGGATACAGCGTCAGAGGCGGGGCCCCGTTCATTCCTATGAAAACTGCTCAGTGGCGCATGAAGCCAAAAAAGTTCGACTTCCTGGGTATAAAATTACCTGGATCTCCCACATAGCTTCCGCATTGTGTGGCCCATAGAGCAAGTGCACTTAGCGTTTCCTTTAGCCCCGCCTCCCATCCGCTCCGTCTCAGGCTCACTCGCAATAATGGCAGTGACTCTATAACTCTGGATTTGGCTATTTATGCATTTTACAACTTTTAGGACATAATGATTTAAATAAGGGCTATTTAAGTGTTCATACTGGCTAGTTGTTGCACCTCAAAAAAAGTTATCCGCTGATTTACAGACGTGTCTTTCACAATGTAAGTCTATGGGAAAAAGTCTCTTGGGGCCAGTGTGCATCACGTGACAGACCCGGAAGTTGTAATTACACGGTTTGGCCACTATGTCAAATTGGCTTCAAAGCCTGGCGCTCTTCCTGGGGGCTTGGGTCAAAGCTAGTGGAACAGGGACTAGCTTCAAATGGGGGCGGAGCTTCGGGACCCTTTATGGTGGCCCAGAGGTGCAAGACACAAGATTTCACAAAACAAATGAACAAAACTGAAAGAAAAAATTGCAGTTCAGAAAACATGACATCAGAAAGTACATTTTAAACAATAAACCTTTAGAAGACACACAATTTGGTAAAAACACATTTTAGAAAACTTGTCTTACAAACTAAACAAGGCCACTACGTTCATTTATTGTTTTTGGTGTACTATAAGATATCTTGATGAGATATGGACTTGTCTGTCCACGTTTTGTAATATTACCTATAGCAGCCTGTTGCTGTCGCAGGGTGGTCACCTGTGAGGGTCGTGCTGGGGAGGAAAACAAGCTCACCCTGGCCATGTGTATCTACCAGCAGAAAAAAAATTGTTTGCATCCCATTTCGGTAGCTTAATTAACTGTTGCTGTTTAAAGTGCAACCAGGATGTTGTGTGTATATAAAGTTTTATTCACTGCCATATTTGACTGTTTGTTCATTTATTCCCTTTGGCAATGCACTGCCATTGATGCACTTACAGCATGTATC
>SEMN01001153.1:0-94773 GCA_005408345.1 Macquaria australasica | reverse complement strand
TCCTGTGGAACCAGATCCCAGTTTGTGTACGGGAGGCGGACAACCTCCTCACATTTAAGAGTAGGCTTAAGACTTTCCTCTTTGATAAAGCTTATAGTAGGGCTGACTCAGGTGACCCCTGAGCCACCCCCTAGTTATGCTGCTATAGGCCTAGACTGCCGGGGGACTTCCTATGATGCACTGAGCTCCTTTCTCCTCCTCTTCCTCTCCATCTGTACGCCCTCATATCCCATCAATGCTTGTTATTAATTCAACTTCTTCCCGAAGTTGTGTGCTTTCTCTCCTCTCTCTCTCTCCCTCCACTTCTGTTGCTTTCTGCAGGTGTTTCTGCCTCTGGAGCTGTGGAGGTCTGGGTCTGTGGTTGCTGCCGCCTGCTGCCCCCGTGCTCCTGCTCTGCACCCGCTGATGCTATTGCTGTTGTTGTTGTTATTAGTATTGCTATTATAATGTTGCTCTTAGTGTTGTTTCTGTTGGTGTTAACATCAATGCTATTACCATATCTATGCTGTATTGAGCTGCTGTATGTTCTCTTTCCTCCTGCTCTCTCTCTCCCGCTCCCCCCTTCCCCCTTCAACCCAACCGGTCGAGGCAGATGACCGCCCACCTTGAGCCTGGTTCTGCTCGAGGTTTCTACCTGTTAAAAGGGAGTTTTTCCTTGCCACTGTCGCATAGTGCTTGCTCATGGTGGAACTGTTGGGTCTCTGTAAATATAAAGAGTCGGTCTAGACCTGCTCTATTCGAAAAAGTGCCCTGAGATAACTTTGTTATGATATGGCGCTATATAAATAAAACTGAATTGAATTGAATTGACTGTGTTTGCACCTTTTGTCCTTTCTGACTCACCGTAGTTTTGCTCTGCGCCAGGAAGTACAGAACTTATACTAGCTGTTGTTTTTCTCCTCATTAACTTTTCATTCAGTCCCTAAAGAACATATGTCTGTGAGTACAAAGTAATATTAGTTGATTTACTTACCTTAAATATTTAGCTTCAAGCTGTTAAGTTCCTTTATAGCCTGCAACAAACATAAATGTGTTATGACGCTAATAGCGTTTGCATGTCAATGGGCTCAAGTTCAATGCTGAGCTGTTGTTGACACATAGTATTGAGTTGTAAATAGATTATTTTCCGTGGTTTATGACTATATTTGTGTTTGTAAAAAAGAGCCAGTGACCATTTCTAATGTACTCTTTATTTTTGTATATCAGTTTCACGTTTCTTTTTTCATCAAGCATCCCATACTGAGAGAGCTGTTCCTGGGTGTTTTTTGGAGGAACCTGTTAGCTATCTGTCAAGCTAGAGGTCAAACACCACACAAGCAAGGGCAGAATGAGTACAATGTCCTTACATTTCACTTCACAGATTGTGCTTTGACCCAGATTTTCTCAATGTGGGTTTTCATACAATGCATCAGCACAGAGTGTATTTTATTCCCCTCTCTCCTCTCAGCCCGTCTGCTGAACCAATAGATAGATTTTCAAACAAAAGACCACACAAGTTCTTTATTTCCTCCTTTCTCCTTTACCGGAGCTATCGATGACATAGACGGTGCCAGTGTATTCAAAGCTGAAAAATGTGCCGTGCCCTCGTTTTGGTGGTGCAAATTCACACTCCTGTTTATCATCAAGGTGTCAGCGATGGCATGCATGAGCACACACACACGCATACACATATTGTCCATCAGTGACCGCTTTCTAGCACCCCGGGCCTTGCAGCTGTCTATGGCCTGGTCTTAATCACTCTCTCCTGGGGTGGAGACAGGTCACTTTAATCTCAGTGGTAAGTCACGTTGACCTTTCATATCTCTGATGTCGACCTCTACATGACCTTTTATGAGGAGTGCAGGATGTGTCTCTCACTTGGCAGCCATTTCTGGCAAGTATGAGCAAGAGTAAGTCACACCAGGAGTACAACATGATGGAATTTGGCCTTCAAACTCTAGCGAGTATAGATGCAACCATCGCAGAAGTGCCAGATTGTCCTATCTTTCTGTGCTGTAATCATCTCTGCAATGTGACGCTGAAAGAAAGGTTAAAGAAAGGTGCTCCTGACCTGCCAGAAATTAATAACATTGGGGCATCTTACTTCCAAAGCAATTATTTTTTGTGATTAATTGATTAATTGTTCAGTCTGTGAAATGTCAAAAAAAAAATACAGAGAAACGGTCCATTACAAGGTCCCAACACCCAAAGTGACAAATTGCTTGTTTTGTCCGATAAATGGACCAAAACCCAAAGGTATTCAATTTTACAATTATATAAAAAAAAGCAATTTTCAATGCCCACATTTCAGAAGCTGATAAATTACTTAAAATATTGACTAATTGTCAAAATTGTTGTGCACTCTCACTTTGCATTGTAATTTGTCACTTCAAACAGCAGTGCAATAAGGAGTGCACCAAATAATTTTTTTTTTTCACACTGCCCACTCCAGCTCAGTGCACTATTGAATAAAGATTACAAACCTTGACTACCTCAGCCGTTACAAATTTTCATTGATTTTAATTTTCACACATATAACTGCTGGGCATCCACACTGAAGCACAGGAGACTCAGGAGTGTCATACCTTATTACCTTGAACAAGGCATGCATATGGATGAAAGAGCCTGGCAGAGCATGGTAATACAAAACTGAGAGGAGCCTGGCGAAGACCGAGATGTGGGGATCTGACAGTGACAAGCAGCTAGTAATGGGCAAGAGAAGCTTTAGAAAAATTATTTCCACAAATCTCCTTGTTCCTGAGACAACTTGTCTCATTCATGACCAATGATAGTGTTTACCTTTCCTCCACTGAGACAAACAATACAGCAATTTTTGGGGTGTTGTCATTGATTGACTCTGACAAGAAGCTGTTATAGTGGTGAGCAATGATATGGAGACAAACACAGCGGGAGAAGGTAGAGAAGAGAAAGATTAAGTCTGACACTCCTCCCTGCATACATGAATCATTGCATTTTTTTATACTTTGCATGCCACAAACATATTGTGAGACAGATGAATTGAAAATGCAGAGAAAGAAAATATTCGAGATGAAAACAGCTATGATATATAGCAGGAGGAGTTCTATGCCTTTTACCTTGTGCAACCCAGGCACATAGTGTAGACTGACAGACAAATGGATGGCTGCAGGAGTCAGAGAAAGAGCTGGGGGACATCTAAACTTACAGGGTGCCAACTGAAAATGCCGGCATCTGCCAGCCAGCCTCATGTCCACCTGTCCACCTGAGAGGTATTATTTATGAATGCCAGAGTTGTTAATGCACTGCAAAATAACACCCTGAGTGGGTCAAAATGAAACCGGCGCAGAAGACTGTGATGGCTACCGTATTATTTTCATTACATCTCCTAAAGCCTGAGCTGCAGCTGGCAAAGAAAGTAATGTGAAGTGAGACGAACACCGTCAGCGATTCACATTAAACTGCTTTAACATGCTATTCTTTGACTCTGGCCATAGTAGTTACACGACTGCAGGATTATGGCTATAGAGCTGTGAGTTCTTACACAAATGCCAATAAAATTATATTACTTTATTGATTTTTGGAAGACCAATCTCCTTTGGTTTTTTCACCTTTCCAGGGAGGCCAGGCCAGGTTTCACTGCAGACTCCACACACTTCCATATTAAATGATCCACGTCCACGGAAATTCTTGTCAGAAAATGTGCGATGATGAGATACTGCCAAGCCAAAGGCAGAATACTGACAGGCTGTGAGTTTGAAATAGGATTTTTTCAATCGCCCCTGGAAATGGCAGCCACGGTTGGTTTATATTCCCAGATAAATACGCTCCTAAAATACAAAGAAATACACGCTAGCTTGTATTTGCACTTTTATGAATAATGGCTTTAATCCTCACAATCTCACTGGCACTCCAATTACATTTTATTTAAATGCTGTGACATTTGACACTTGTCTTTGAAATCCCTTGCTTAAAGTGTTAATCCTGGTGGGGAGGTTCTGCTAGCTTGAACTGAAGCATTTTGACTCTGTATTCTTGTTTCTGTTTATTCTGAGACCCTGACAAAACCCATTTTATGGCGGTCAATACATTCAGTTATGTTGTTTCTGTCACTGCAATGGATACAGGTGTCTGATTTTGTCAGGGTTTTCTCTGTCGTCTTGCTTGTATAACATCAGTCTCTCCATTAGTGTTTCACTCAGTGTCCATAAGCTTGCCTCAGTCAGATTTGTTAGCCTGGGTTCACATCACATCAAACTGTGATTTTTAAAATATAGTACATTTTTCTCTCCTAGACATTACTGGATTGATTCAAGCTGACAGATTGCCTCCTGCAACCAGTCGCCAATCTATGGTAGGAGTAAAACTGAACTGTTTGCATTATTGATTTGCATCATCTTTCACTATATGGTATGGAACGAAGACTGGTCTAAAGCAAATTGTAAGAAGCTGTTGGTTGGTGGAACATCTCCAGGAAAATATAAAAGTAGATATGCTCCGAAAGCACTTGCACACAGGTACCTTTGAACATTGCACACATCTTAACACCTAAACAGACATGGTGATCATTTCTCATGATTTACATGATTATAAAAACAAAGTTACTCCCTATATTTCACAGTCTTGGAGTTCAAACATGTAATACAAGTAATTGAAACATAGACGTAACAGGAAATCGAATCTTTACTAATGTTCCAAGAGGTCCAAATGGTGCCCCAATCTGGGAATGGCAATTCTATCTATTCAGCTATACACACACGTACTGTACATACACACTTGTACACACAAATGAGCATCTCATTCAGAATGGACTATTTCCACAGTGCAGCAAAGCTTCTATTACTGTCAGAGTGGGCATCTTGATTATTCAGTCTATTACAGCGGGACAGCGTGGTACCTCTCGCCAATGCTCCTAATGGGCCACTTATTATCAGACAGTATTCAAACACCAGTTCAACTGGCCTGCAAAGGTTATTGGTGTGCTTTGTTGCACAGAATAACAATAAAATCTGCATTTTTTTTCTTTGGCTGTTTTTTTTCCTTTTGATAAATGGGCAGTTATAAAACAGGTCACAATGCAGAAGTTGACGATAAAACTTGTTCACCTTCCAGTTACTTTTTCTGCTAGACAAGGGAACTCTGCCTCTCATTTGCCCAAAATGTCAAATCAATTTTCTGTCAAATTTAAAGTTAAATTAATTATTTAAATTAACCAGTAGCTCTTTTCAGTTGTGTTCATGTGTGGTATTTGCTTGTATTTCATATTTGATTATCTGACAGCACAGCTTGTGATGTAATGCTTTTTAGCTGCCAGTTCTTAATTTTTAGTTATCAGTGCTTAACACAGAGCTGCTTGAGCATGTGGCAGGTCTTGCACTGTGTGGATCTGTCGCACAATTAAATGATGAGAGCGATCACTTGTCACAGTGTATGCACATGTAATTATTGTCATATTTCTTTGCAGAGATGTTTGGCCTAGAAAAATTCATTACTACAGTGCTCCCAAAAGTGTAGCCTTTACTGAATACACTCAAGCCTTGGTGTGAGCTCAGTAGACGATTTGGGTTTTGTAAAGCCAGATGACCTCGAAGGTGTCCTTAGGAGGTTGACTTGCTTATAAAACACTGTTAAGCGGCCAGCTTGCTTCTGCAGAAGTGCTTGTCGGAGGGTGAATAGCTTCAGAAACCCCCTCAACCCCACACCTCTCTGATGTCAGTTTATGGGGGGCTGTGTTTCTATAACTTTCCAAAACCGACAATCCAACGTTCTCACCCACTTCACACCATAACTGACTAGCTGTACTCAGATGAGAAACGAGCCAGGGTTTGAACTTCTCTCGCTAGCTCTCTTTTTTCATTCTTGACAAAACTATTTCTGTCGCTTTTCATGTGAATAACCAAGTGCAACAATATTAAATGCCTTCCAGGAGTGACTGTCTGAAAATGTGTGCTGTTATCCCCATGTTTAAACAATATCATGTCTCATCCCTCCCCTCTCTCTGTGATGGCTGGCTTTTCACTCCGCCTTCCAGTGTGGCTGTTCGGAACAACTATACTATATAACTCTTTTGATTTCCAACCTGGTTGGACAACACATCGCACAAACTACTTCTGTTTGAGCGTAACTTGACCATTAGCTGTTCTTCTGTACATCAGAAGTTATACTGATAACATGCACTCAGTTGGCAGTTTACTAGATTCACCTAGTTAAATCCTAAATGCAGTCTAATACAACAGCCCTGCAATAAATAAGTATATTGTTCAGTTTTTGTTTTAGAGAGATGTTAGTGCAACTTTATGGTCATTTTGGAGGCTGTAGTTTGTGCTGCTGTTTTCATTTCATTGCGTTGTACTGAGGTGTTTAGAATATTTTATCCACCAAATTCATATCTTTGTGTTGATGGTGAAATTGTATCCTGAGTCTACCTTCAAACTACAGTCTCTTTTATACATTCATTCACTAAAATTATGACTTCCAAGGATTTTTTTACCTCGAAGCTTGAAGAAATTGTAGAGATAGGAACCTACCTACCTTCACCATTATGTCACATTTAATTTTAACTCCTCCCCAGCCATGACCAGCTGTTTAGAAAGAGGTTATTCAGGAGAGAAGTCCTTCTTCATCATCACAGGCCACACCAGGACTTCCCTCTTGCGTCAGAAGTAAGTAAAATGATTGTATGTTGTAGGCTACTTGGCGTACATAAGATAAGTTGCATGAGATAGTGGCTTTAAAAAATATTTACACATTTGTTTCAGTTCAATGGGATTTTGTTTGTTTGTGCCACATAACTTTCAACTTCTTTATAGCAACAGTGTTACCTCCTGCAGAAGTAGAGTTACAGTCCTGCGACAGGATTCAAAGACAAGTTATCCATTTTTATTACAGTAACATGCCACGGAACCAATGGGACTCAAGAGTTTCTTTCAAAAGACACATATTATTCATCTCCATATGGTCCAGCAATTTGGCCCTAGCAGTTGACCACAGGACCAGGGCTCTGTGGCTCAGCCCCCCTCAGCCTGGACATATGGCCTCGTTGGCTCCACTGGGCTCAGATGATACACTAGCTGCTGCCGCCATCCTGCTCACTGCCAGGTAACACCCACCCACAGACACACTATCACTGAGGTCTGTGGTAGCATGGAAACTTGTTTTTGAGCAGTTTTGGCTCATGCAGTTTCTGTCATGTTTTCGTTTATTTGCCTCAGGCGTCAGCCCCGCAGCAGGTTGTGCAATTGGTGTGAAACACTGTATGATGGAGACGCGCTGTATGAGGCACTGTATGACAGCAACGTAAGCATCTGTGTTCTTTTCTGGTCAAGTCATTATGCCTTTGAGTTAAAGAAATCAAACTTTTTAAGAACTGTCTTATACAATCACCAATGCTATCTTTAGCCACATTATTTGTTCAGGTGTTTACCAAGCCTGAACAAAATTCCTCTACTGGCTCCAGCTACTTGAAATCAGTTTCACTCATGAAATATACTGTACTTTAATTGGACTGTATTGTGTAACTGCTTTGTAGACTCCATGAGTCATTCAAGTACTACAAATAGTATTTTTCCCTGTCTCCTACTCTCCTTATTTATATAAAGAAATCAATGTCTACGTTTCATAGAGATTTATGTGGTATAGAGCATCTGTTAAAAATAGCATAAACATACAAAAACAAAATACTAGACGTGTTTTCAATGTTATTTTATTGCGTGAATGTATAATGGTGTTGATACTACTGCTACTCTGCAGGGGATCTGCAAGCTTTGCATGCTAATTTGAATATTGACACAGCTCTGCGAGAGGAATGGCTGAGAGGTCAATACAGCCATGGACACGTGCTGTATGTAAGTTAAAACAAACGCCGTATATCCAAAGAAGAAAGCTAAGGTAAAAGTAGCACAGCTATCAGTAAAATCAGCACATGCTGTGAGATGAAGCCTCAAGCTGTTCTCCTTGTGTCAGTCATTGTTTCTAATTAGTGCACATTTAGAGAATGTCCTGACATGCATTGGCTGAGCCCATGCTGTGCCTTTTGATTACAAACAGCCAGCATTGATTGTGATGATAAAAAGAGACTTGACCCATCAGTGCCCTTCTCTCAACCGAGCTCGCTGACACCTTGCCAGACTTTCTGTGGATGTTTGTGGAGGTAATGAGGAAGCTCCACCAGAGGCAATTAGTGAGTCTATAATAACAAGCACTGTCTCTGCCACTGCTAAGGCTTCTAATGCTCCAAATTCAGTTAATTAGCGTAAACGTTAATGAGTAATCCCCAATTAACTCCTGAGCAGGATCAATAGAGCCAATGAGTTATCAATATGATTAGCTTTCAACCTTTCAGTTTAGAGATCGGAGAAGCTTATAGAGGGATCAATGAGAGCACACGTGTGAAGTTTGCATAAGCATGTGAGTTTTAAGTTTTTAGAATCTAATACAGGAAATGCAGCAGTTTCTTCCAGTTCATTCTGAAAGATTAATACGTGACACTCAAACAAATACATTGGTTTCTCCATCTGTAGCTGTCTTCACTCAATCTGTGCTTATGTCCACTTTCAGACCAGAAAGACACAAATACTCGTGCATATACAGATACAGAGATATTATTTCCACTGACTAAACTAAGTTATTATTTTTATAGTACTGAAGAACAATGAGGTTCAACATGATTGGACGATATTTAAGAGACACAAACATACACACCCATACAAAACTTGTCAACTCGTAAACAAGTCATTATGTGGCCTTCACCAAATTAAATGTCTTTTAAAGTAATTTCATCACTGGTAGCTATTGTTAAACATTGTTGATTCTTTATTAATTTTCAATTTTGTAAAGTGGCTGCTAAAAGTTACCAGTTTTCTCTTTCACAGAACAACAGCTGTAGTCAGCTTGAATTCATGTTGGTTATAACGTACTCCAATGGTAAAAAGTTTTCAATGCTGAAAACAGCATTAAAACTTCCTCCGCTCTTGCATCATACCTCTCTAATGTCCATTCGTATACTACACTACACAAAATGGCTAAATACACTGCTTCTGTCACCTGCTAATGAGCAATCATGCTCATAAGAGTGATTGCCTCAGAAGCAGGCAATAAATGGAAGCAACATTTTTTAATAGCATCATTTTTTATCTTGACATGGGGAAGGGCACAAGTGATTTCCAGTCAAAAGGCTAAAGTGCGAGTGAGGTCATAAGTCCTTGGAGTTCAAGTGAAAGTCCAGTTACAACTCATCCGATTTGTGCCTCGAGTCTGACTGGTGTCAAAATGACATGACCCCGATCCACAACTCTGATGCGCACTCACACAAACATACACACAGTCTCACGTAGTTGTGTGTGTAGAATTTGGCAGAGATGGAATCTGGTCACGTCCTGTAGTGGCTGCAGTTCAAAGAGATGTAACTGGCTTTGCTTGCTGTGCATGTCTCACTTCGTGCTCCACCTGTTCCTTTGCCCTAACACCACACTACTTTGGCACAGGATCCACATATGCGAACATGCACTTACATGCACACGCACACGCATGCACACACACACACACACACACACACACACACACACACACACACACACACACACAAAGACACACACGTGCACAAGCAAACATCTACATATGCTCACATAGAAAGTACATATGTACTGTATACACACGCAAACACACTCTCAGTCACACACACACACACACACATACACAAAGTTCCCCTTCCCAACCTCAAACAGCTGCGACAACAGGAGGTTAGAGGAGTAAAATAAATTAACAACATCTGCAGACTGCAGATTAATGGGAGAAATCATCTGTAAATTAGGCATGGAGCTTATTCATCTGCTCAGCCATGCATTGATGAAAGAAAAAGAGAGAGAGAGAGAGAGAGAGAGTGAGAGAGAGATGCAAAGTCACAACATGTAACAAGGCAGCCAGCTCTTCTTCTGGAATATTTTGAGCGTTAATTTTACAGAAGCATTTTTAATGGTTTTAATGTCTCATAAATTCTGATTTGTTTCCCCATGAAGTGGAAATTATATATGAATATTCTTACACTGTAAATAGATGTGCTCTGTCAATATGCAAGAGAAGTTTTTTTTCTTTATCTCGTTCAATGTATTCTGAATTAGAAAACATACAGTGGGTGTACAGCGTGATCCACTTCACTCGAGGATATATTAAAATGGACAGCAACATATTGATATTTAACTTTGATAGATCCTTTGTTCACTTTTGTAAAGATATTCAGGACCTGTCAATCTCCAACATCAACTGTCCTGAGGATGTACATTCATTTCCAAAGTTTCCTCCAGCTTTAAATATCAGACACATTTTTGAAAAATATTTTCCTGGGCACAATAATATTACCACAAGATAAGAATCCTGGGCGGTGCTCAACTCCATACAGAGGCAGAAAAACATCTGTGATTCTCAAAGAAATGCATGCATAACTAAAACACACATTCGCTTCATACATAGTTTCCATGCTTTAATATTTACTGCATAAACATTACAATCATCTTACATCACAGGGCATTAATCAGAGGGAGGGAATGACACTGCTGTTATTTCACCTTACACTGAAAGGGAACTTCTCTCAATAACAACATTTCAACATTTTTGATTTCAGAGCACCATTTTCATAAGACAGTGAAATATCAAACCCATACAAAAAGATTTCTAGCATTTAAAGTAAACGACTATATGGACCAACTATTAATTGATTGTCAAATTACTTTAAAACAAATGTAGCAATTTTTGACTGAAATCCTGTAGCTGCTCTACAGTATGTTAAGGATTAATTGAATGAAAGTGAACTAAACTCTGAACGAAAGTTACAATAGGAGACAAAACAGGAAAAACTGCAGTATTTCTCTTTTGACTAAAGGTTGGTTGGCAGACGTGGCCCTTAGCAAAGAAGATCATCCTCCATGAGAACCAATAATTGTTTCAATGTTGGAGGTCAAAAGAATAGACCAAATAATGGAAGATAAAATAAGTTACTTCCAGTTTCCGTTTTAAACTTTTATTTCAGCACATAAGAAAACAAAACATTAATCAAATACTATCAGGCCAGTTCCAGTTTGATATTAAAACCTCATCAAAAATAACCTCTCCCTGTCATCATGCCTTTATTTTAATTACTATTGTAGAGGTAGATGTGCATGGATACTTTTTTTGGACATCCCTTTGGAGTTAAACTACAATATGAAAGTGACACTAATGAGCATTAATTAAAATTTCACACTAAGAGACTTTACCTGACAAAAGAAAATAAAGACACAGTAATCACTTTTGAAATTGTACTAACAGAGAAAGAAATGATTCCCCTTCTTTGTATGTAAAGTTTTGCACTCTAAACTGTACAAAAAAGATATACTTATTTAGAAATAAGGACTGCAGATGTTTTTAGCTAAGCATTCATTAATTCATTGGTCTTGATTCAACATTGTAATTTCATGTATTAAATCTATTATGTTATCTCTTATCTCTTAGCGAACCACCACAACACCTGGATGCCAATGTCATGTAAGGTAAATCCAATTATGTGTGTACAAGCTGTATTATTGTAAGTGGATCTAATACTAGGGAGGAAAAGTCAAGATCTCACTGTGTAGCTGAGTGCACACTTGTATGACTAGGACAATTAGATAGCTGACATTATTGCTGTAAAGTGAAGAAAATTGTGGACAAGCCAGTCTTCTATAGGACAGAGTAAGTTATGTTTTCAAGCAGTTACATGCTGGTGAACAATTGACTTGTATTTATTCAGTTAGATAGAGGGTTTCAAATAGTTATGTTAAAGATTTGTCAAAAAAAAAGAAAAGAAAGAAAACCAATGCTTCATTACCTGTCTCTGTTCTGACACAATATGAATGAATATAATGTAAGACGTGGTGAATTGCATATTTTGTGGCTCCCTTCACTAAACAATGTTATTTTGTTAGTGTTGTGTTATTTATTCGTGTTTCAGTTTTATTTATTATTTTAGTCAGGATGGCAGCCTATTTCTTTACTGATATGTACCACATTAATATTATGTAAAAAGATCTGAAAATAAACATGGAGAGGTTAGGGGCCTGAAAAATCTCATTAAAACTGGGATAACATGTTGAAAACTGAATTAAACTGGCACTGTGCTATGTATGTAAAAGTAGGTATCATCTCCCACTCAGAGTCACTGTAAACTCTTCCAACTTCTCATGACTGCCTTTCACGCCCCCAGTCTTACTTGTGCTCAATAAAAAGACTGACAAGCAAGAGGGCTGAAACTGGAATAGTGCAGTGACTCAGCCTCCATATTAAACTTTCACCATAAAGAATTGAAATCTGCTATGCAAATCTGACACATTAGCATAGACCCTTGAAAAAAGTACAACTGTTATGCTTGTATCAGGAAATTCAACATCATATGTCTGCAAATCCATCAGTCCGTTTGTAAATCTTGATTGAGGTCACACTGTCCCAGAGTAATGCATATCCAAATGCAGCCATTTGTCCAGCTTTATTGATTCTGCTGCGGCACATAGAGTCTTTATTAGTTGGCACATAATTTTCCCCCTGGCTTGGCCTGTGAAAATGAGCTACAAGCTTAGCAATGGCCTGTGGCCAGCCACCGCCTTCATGTGGAATAGGCAAGTAGCAAGGGGCCAAGCCATTACCATAGCACAAATTGACTTTCCTTGACAAAATAATTCTAAATTGAACACTCAAAGAGATTTTTTCTTTTTGGCCGAATGAAAACATTGTCAGTAAGAATTTGAATGGATTGATGGCAGAATGGAAGGATTAATGATCACACAGATATCTTGTATACAAAGAATAATTTGGGTTCATGTAACAAGCCTTTAATGGCAATATTGTATAATATGCATCCTCCTCAGCGGGTTGAATCTCATCGACTGTGACCATGCAGGGATAATTATATCTGCAGGTTCATCCGTTACAGGAGGCTACAAAGGTAACGTGACCTCCAGTGTATTCCAACCTGTTCATCTACCCGTCTCAGCATGACTCTCGGCTTTAATATGATGTTTAGCAAAGAGTATGATATCATCATTAAACAGAGATTGTGACAGCACATAAGGTAACATCCATTTTGATGGTGTCCTAAAGCATGCCATCACTGGCTATAATTACTGCTGTAGGCCTCCTGAATGAAAAAATTAAGGGCCAAGCTAATTATATGGAGCCCGAGCATATTGATCCAGTGGGACAAGCTTTCTAATCATTGGCCTCATGCTGATAAAGTGTACATGGCGGCTGAAGTCAATCTGTCAATTCCATTTCAGGCAATATGCTGTTCTCGCTACGATGAGTTCTCTTTAGGTTTGCTCCTGCAGCAGGAATCTCATTTTAAAGGACATGCTCTCTATAATTTGCATAAACTTGAGCTGGATCTTGTTCTGAAAAATGTCCTCTTGATTTAGATCTGTTCTTTTTCGTTGTAATGAAGAGTGGTTTTACAACTCCCCCTCGTTCCAACTGCTAATGAGAATACATGGCGGGACTAGTGGAAAACTTTTGTCCTTCAAGCAGGAAGCCCGAAAAGATGCAAATTAATTCACATACAAATGCATGTAAGGAATGTTCTGCCTTCTTACTCTGTGCCTTTCTGACCTTTATTAAATTCTGTCTGCCATTTCTCAGCTCTGTTCATTATTTGTCTTGCCTGGCTTTGCCCTCGTTTTTCGCTGCCATGCACTTTCAAATCAAGTTTACTTTGAATGAATTGTTTGATGCTAATAAGCCATCACACAATTTTAATGAAAAGGAGGAACCTAAACAACTTTGTATTCCATCTGAGCTCCAAACTAAACTAATTGTCTTTTTAGCTTGAATGCAGCTTGTTTTATTGTCTTGTTTTGTGTGTATGTGTGTTATTCTAAAACACCCTGGCTTGGTGGGCTTTGAGATTTTGTGGCATTTCTGATACATCGTACAGCAAACACAAAAGGAAAGGAGTGATAATTCAAAATTATGTTTGCTCAAGGACACTTCAACATGTGGACAGGAGGAGCAAGGGATGGAAGCACCAACCCTGTGATTAATGGATGACTAGCAGTCAGGTTGATTAACAAACCATCCCGCTTTTTTCCATTTCCTGTGAAAAGTGGAGGATTTTACTTACTTTCAGATACTTTGTGTTTTTGGCCTCTCCAATCATTATCCTCTTATAGTACAAGCTTTACTGTAAAGTAAGCTAGACTAGCAAATGAAAGCCTTCCGGTGCATTCTGCATCTGCCTCCATCTTTGACTCTTGCCTTGCATGTAGCAGTCCCTCATCTTCTGTGTAGAGTGTGGGTAAAGTATGGGGGTACATTTTGTGTTGTTAATAAAATGTTTTATTTCTCTGTGCTGCCTTCTTTGTTTGTTTGATGACAGCCTCCAGTGTCGCTACCCTGCTTTCTGTTGGTGTGGAGATGTGGCTATAGTTAGCACAGAGCAGACCTTTTCTGAATACAACAATCAGAAAGCTTATTTTTATCATTGTCACTGAACACCAATAGGAGCCAAGTCTCATGTAAAGAGTGCATAAATGGCATCCTGTGCAGTTGGACAATTTGACTTCTTCTCTTGCTATGGTTGCACCGATGCTTTAATCCCACTTCTTTCTTTAATCTGTCCATTCATGCTGCTCATAATGTATCCTCGTACATTAGTAATACCTCATACCCTTCCCTGTGTGCCTTTATCTGTCTGGGGTTTTATCTGTTTGACTGAGTGCATAAATGATTAGATATGTCTTAGCATGTTGTAGTGTGTGCCGTGTGTGAGCGTATGCAAGTGTGTTGGAAATTATATGCTTATGTGCATGTCTAGAAGAACCCTGCCCCTGTCTCAGCAGGCCGCTGGTACACTGGCTCCAGTGTCTGGTGGCAGCTGTCTCTCTGGGTGTCCCTGTTTCAGGTGACAAGGTAGCTTCTCATGTCATATCATTGTTCTGCCTCAGCGCTCAGACACCAGTCTTCTGGCTCAGCTGCTCGCAGTGAGGCCGGGTAGCTCTCCCCAAAGAAGGAAGGTGCTCCAGAGATAAAAACAAGAATGCTTATTCACACGCCAAGCCCGGGAGATGTTGAATGTGTGTGTATTTGTGCGTGCACGTGTGAATTTGCATGCCCGAGTGTGTGCGCTCTCTCCTGTATCCCTCCAATATTTTGGGATAGCTGTCTCCAAAGCTCACAGCTCACAGTGGGATGAGCCAGAAAAGAAAGGCATTCACTTCTATTTCTATATTATCCTACCCAAGGGCATGCTGATATAATGAATACATCATTCTGTTATCTGGAGTGAGCAGTACACTTGCTGATACTTTTTGCCAAGTGGACTTAAACGATTTCCAGAAAGTTTCACATTTAGAAACATGTACAGTCCTCCCTTTGTACATTTAAGTAGTTTATCTGTGGTCCTCTGAATTTCTTCTAAGGAATAAAACTATGTCAAGGTGATCTCGGTTGATATCCTTCTCAGAATGTTAGTGTGTCCGTGTGTGTGCGCACATGTGTGCGTGAGAGAGAGCGTGATGAGAGTCTTTTGAATACAGTCATATCAAGGCCCATTCACAGAAAAAAAATGAGGGCTTAGCTTATTCTTATGCACAGACATAGTTGTGGGTTAGGTCCTCTCCACCAAATTCCTATTAAAGTGGATTTGGAGAGGAGGACTGGAGATAAAAAAAAACAAAAGGGCACTGAATTTGAATCTGCAGGTGATGTCCTTGGCACACATTAAAGCTTACACATCCCCCCAGAAAAAAAAAATATTCATGATCCCTCCCCACACATGCCCCTGCATTTCAGTTCATATTCAGTTACCACACTCTAATTTTGCTCAATGGCCCACTAGACCAAAATACAGTCTCTCTTTTACACGGTCAGTTAACTTTTGAAATTGTTTATTTCTCTGCCTCTCCTAACTTTTCTGCAAAATACAGACTTTATCTTGTGACACAGAATGTCTATTTCCATACAAATTAAAGTTTGATGAAGGCATTTCAAAGCAAAATAGTGGTATGGTTGGGGGAGGGGGCTAAGCCTCTGAGAAACTGGCCCTCTGGGAGGGAGAGGACTAGAGACTGGGACACCAGGCAATTCATCAGTGACTGAGAACGCTGTGATCCGTAGCAGCCACCAGCATGCTAATGTTCTTCTCCTGACTGGATATGTCACTCTTCTTCCTGATGTCAGTGCATGAGGGTGCCAGTTTAATCTCACATAACAGATGTTTAGAGGAAGACTATCAAATTTAACTTCCTTGCGGTGTTGATGAACAATCCATTCTGACAGTTGCATTCCACATCAGTAAAAGCAGTTGCACACTCGCATTCTTGATGCAGAAAGTACATTAATGTAGAAGCCAATGTTTCGACAGAGCTCTCTGAAGAAGACTCTGTTGGTTCTCAATATTTGATCAATCACAGCCTCTGCCTGTAACCAAATGTCTGGACTCTTTCGCACTTGCAGACTTATCTACTTAACAGTGTACCTGTGATGTCTGGTGTTCCTATTGAGGTCCTTCAGTCGGCGTCAAAGCCTCAAACAGCTGCCATCCTGGCAGGTATAAAACACAGTATCCCCAGTCCTGCCAGCATATAACATCATTCACTGACTTCTGAGATACATGAGATACACACACGCCAGACACACACGCCAGACACACACTATGTAAAAAAAAAAAAACTGCATAAACAGAAGAAATATGAAACCCAGAGTTAAATTTCATTATATTCCTTTTAATAAACATCACTGAGATTTATGGATACCATCAATTAAAAGTGCCACAGAAGAAGTGGCCACTGTTAAACTTGGAGCCCATGGAGGTCACAAAGCTTTGCAGTGATCATGTCACAAATGATGACTTGTATTTTCAAAAGTGAACTGTAGATACAATTTGACAAACATAAGCTACTCTTGAAGTTACTATTGTAACTATAGTTTATACATAAACTAAACAGAGTCAGGGGCTATTTCACACGCCAATCCGTATTCAAGTGCTATTATTCTAAATAGTGCATTTCTCTGGATGCACCTGAACTCATATTTATATAAACAACAGGTTGACACAGTCAGTAGCTGCTTGTTGTATTTTTTATTTAGTTTTAATTTCTTTCTCTTTTCACTACCTTGGCAGTGTACTGTAGGAAGATTGTTCAATAGATTGCTATATCCACCTGATGTCAAGTTGGGCTGAGGTTGCATGCAAATATATGCTACTACGTTTAAGCATGTAAACACTCTAGCATGGACAGTATAGGTGTCACATACATGTATAATGTATAATTTCCCTTCTTTTACCACTGTATATGAGACAAGCTGCAGAGGGTGGAAACTCTCATTTAATAACTGACTTGTGAAAAAACAATGAATTAGCCATTGCTGTTAATGGGCCAGTGCATTGTTTCTGTGACAAGTTAAAAATAAAAGTCTGGAATGAGGTTCAAAGGATCATACATTCACAAGGACTGACTAAAACCATAAAATTGTGTAAAACACTTCAAATTTGTCACATGTAAAAAAAAACGGTTAAGATGCTAAGATGCTTGTTTATTTTGTTTAAGTGTTAATCTGTGATCCACAAAGTGTTCTTAAACTGATAGTCAAGATTGATTCCTTATGTCTCCACCTACCTAGGGGAAATTGCGGTATTTTCCTCATTAGACTAAAGTTCTCACTGAGGAAACATCACCCTATCACTCTCGTGATTATTTCTCCCCATTTGTCATGGTGCTTGGTAGTAGATGGCCACATTACTGCAGGACCACAATGCGGCTCTCCAAATCCACAATTCATCAAGTCCACAAGAGGCCTCAAGTGCATTTTCTACAAACTCCAGACCAGACTCAACAGACTTTGTTTGGAAGATTACTCATAATCCATAGCAATTTACATGTGATAATGTAATAATGATGAAACTAATAATATAAAAAGTAGCAAACTAAGTTTGACACAATTTTGATATACTGCACAAACTTACATTATTTATTTGAAGATGCTTTTTTATTTTAATGTATACATTTATTTATCTAGTGAGGCATAATATTGCACACAAATTGTAAATTCCTTTCAAAACCGTTCACAAATATTTTCTGAGATGGATTACAGGGTGTGTCAAGAGCTCTGCATTTTTCATATCCATGGAAATGACTGACGTCTGAAGTCTTGTCTCATAGTGCATTTTATTCCCTTGCGGACTTGATGTGATGGCAAGCTTTTCATACACAGAGCTACAAGGGCCCAGTCCAGGTCAGGAGTGTGGACATTTGGATTCAGCTTGTACCTCACATGGCTACAAAGACAGTTAAACCCTAGCAAATCTCCTCATAAGAGAGCAACAACATTCTGAACACCATTATTATGATTGTTTGAAGAACTACAAACACTTGAAATTTTCTCCACTTGACATCCACCTCTCTCCTATTGTGTCAGGGCCCTGTATCCCACATGAGTGCAAAAAGTAATCAAACCCTTGCAAACCTGCGACACACATTTCCAAAACACCCATCAACCTCCTAGTGTTCAATGTCAGCACGCATCATGATTGGTTGAAGAAAACAAACAATCAGAATTGTGTTCAAGGTTTTGACTTTGTTGGTTCTTTATTGTTTCTCTGTCTCTCCTCATCCTATTCAACCGATGGTACTTGAAGCTTTTTTTTCCCTTAATCAAAAGGCCTCTCTTCCCCCTCCTTCGTCTCTCAGGATCTTCTGCCTGGCAGATGTAGTTCAAATCTCCAAGGTAACAGTTTTGTGCATTTCCATGTCAAAAGAAGGGTTCCTGCATAGACAGTCTTTCCTCTGAAGACCAGCTTCAATCAAAGCTGTGTTAACTAGTGCACTGATTCAGATCGCACTATATACTGTATATACACTATACTGTAATGGCATTGGCTCATATGCTGTAGCTTAAAGTGATGACACTTGCTGGGATACTGCTTCTCAATTACTGCATGTTACAATAATTCGTCTGCAGATTGATTTTTGAGTCCCAAGGTCCAGTGGTTTTGTTATCAGGTAATTAATTGTGACTGGAAATGCTTATACTTTGGATTTCACCTAAGCTCTTTCATTATCTCCTGCACTCATTGGTATTCTGTCTGAGTCTAGGTAAGAGATTCAGGATGCAGAAGGCAAACACGAGACAGGATTTATGAGAATTTGCCACATTTTGCATCACTTGTTTACCCAACTGCTCTGCAATTACGCAACCTGTGGGAGCTTTAGAAAACACAGTGTCAGTGTTTTGGCCTAGAGCAACAAATCAGCAGAGAAATGAAGGGCCTACACAATTAACTGACAGTCTGCATAGATTATTGTTATTGGTATTATTAGTTTTTGCTACATTTGATCATAGTAAAAGAAAAACAGTGTGCAGAGTGCAGAATGGTAGATGGGATAATTAATAATAGAGACATTTTACTAAAAACCTAATGAGAACCTAATGGTGGTGCTAGAGGAAAGGTCAGGGGATCACCAAAGTCCATTAAGATTCATCCTCTGAGAACCATGAATGTCTGTACAAAATGTTGTGCCAATCAATATGGTAGATGCTGAGATATTTCTCTGTATAAGTGAAAACTTTGACCTGTTGGTGGTGCTAGAGGAAAGGCCAGGGGATCACCAAAGTCTATTAGGATGCATCCACTGGGAACCACGAATGTCTGTGCTAAATTTCATGGGAATCTATCCAACAGTTGTTGAGACATTTCACCAAAAGCCAACCTGCTAGTAGCACTAGAGGAAAAGTCAGGGAATCACCATAATTAGTAGAATTCATCCTCTGTGGACCATGAAAATTACATCACAATGCATGTAATAGTTGATGGATTGGCATCAATTCCTCAATCCAATGCAGTTATTTGCGTAACTGTGGACAAATAACTGCAAGTTTAAAGCTTAAACACAGGAATTACCCCCCTTGATTAGCTATTGAAGCCAACTGCATAGAGATCTTCCTGGGCAAATTATCGGCTAACCAAAATAGATGCTTTGACACAGATGACATGTGTATAAAGACACATAACATAACCCCCCCCCCCCCCACACACACATACGGTGCTTGCTGGGAAGTTGCTAATAATCTAATGCATGAGTTAAGTGAGAGATCAGTTGGACATTTAGTCAGCCCATGCATCATACAAGTTCTGAAATGTCTCCACAACTAAAGAACACAAGTTAACAGAACTTTTTCATTTTATTAATGAATCACAGCTGAAGATTGTACATTAACAGGATTATCTCGTGTTGAAGCAAGGGGTAAGCTTTTTGGCACAACTTAAAGGTTTACTTTAAATATAAGTAATTTATAATTCAAAAACAAGTCAAGTTACCTCATATCTGAAGTTGATTTTGTCTCACTTACATTATGTATTTTTTGTCTTTATTAGGTATATACATTTTGAATTACATTATCAAGTTGATCATTCTTTCAACCATTGTTACCACTAGTGTCCTGCCTCTAGGTCTTTGGCCTGTTTGTTTTTTTGTTTGCTGGCTTTTATGTTTATTTGTACATATTTTATGTATTTGTGCACTGCTCTGTCTCTTGTATATTTAGTGGCTGCGACAAGGCACGTTTCCTTTGAAGGAACAATAAAGAAAAGTGAAGTGATGTGACGTGACATGAAGTCTTTTGCTCAAAGACAAATAAAGAATACAAGATTAAATCACATCTTAAGATGGATAGTGTTTGTGGTGTATATCTGATATATATTTGTTTGAATGAGCCATGACCGTGTGCATGTGTTATTCCTGCCCACACATGCGCTAACCTAGATTTTCACTTTGTTCAGTTGTATGGATCTGGGGTAAATGAGGAGTGGGAGTAATCAGATGGTTCAACCTTTCCTATTAAATGATAAGAAGGCCATATGCTGACAGGTCTGCATGTTAAGAGACTTGCCACTGACAAATACAACACAGTCAATCTAATTTCTCTCTTCTGCATTGTTCTTCATCAAAAACAGCCCAGGGGTGAAGGTTATATGGGAGAACGTCTAATGATGTGTGGACCAAATCAATCTATTTCCGCTCCTCAGTGGCTTTTCTCAACACAATAAATAGAGGGGGCTTTCATTTTCCATCTGTACTCCACATGTGTTGTGTTAATGTGTCAAGCAAGGTTTGAAACCAAATACATACAGAATTTGCAGAATTTTTCAAGTGAGCTAACCACTTCATGTAGGCAGGGCAGTTTTATTTATATTGGTATTAGTGAACTCAAGGTGCTTTAAACTAAAATGCATACAGTCACATGTATAGAAAAATAATAATTGAAATACAATTCAACAGTTATATTCAAAGACTTATTCAAAGAATTAACGAATGAGTGTTAGTCAGTGAGTGAGTATAAAACTACCTTTAAAGGATAAGGTTGCCAATATTCTATATATTTAAGGTTGAAAAGGTTAAGGTTAAAAAAGTCAAGTGAAGTCAATTTACCATTTAATTTATAGCCAAGAAATCCCATGAAAAGACCAAAACCAACAATGAATTAATCCTACTAACAAGTGTTGTCTCTGTAACCAAAGCTTGATATAACTCATGCTTCTGTGCCATAGAGCTCCAATGTTGTCCAAAAACTCTTAGAAACACATTAATGAGCCACATTGTTACATTGGGTGACATGTTCTTTTATTACCATGAAAAATGGGCACTGTGGTTTAATTTTAGTCAATCCCACATACACCATCCTGCTATTGTAAATACTCTCTAGAGCACCAAATGTATAATCTACTAATGAAAAGAGCCTTCAATGAATGCACTATGTATTTCTGTTTGAGTAAAGTTTGCTAAAAGCTGTTTTAGGAAATTATTTATGTAAGCTATGATTTACATCTAACATACATTTTAAAAAGCATCTATGGACGGCGATGTTCCTTGTATTTTCTTCCAGTACTAGCTTGCAGTCTGCTGAAAATCCTATAATTTATTTACATAAATAAATTCTACTGTATATTTTGTGCTGGTTTCTAGATGTTTGTTGGGCTATAGTACAGGTTCAGAGTTAAGGTGACAAGCCTTGAGAAATTTTCAAAGCTGTGTTAAAGGAGCTAATGTATTAAGCACCTCCGGCCCAGTTTCAGGCTCTGCAGGCAGCAGATGTGGCCTGACTCTGGGCCGAAGGACACATCCTTGGTTTTAAGGTCAGCAGCCCTGTTAGTCTGTCGGCCTTAATCACCTTTCACATTAGCATGTTGGCACTGCTGGGGATCGATCGCCTGCCCACACTTTCCATGTGTTCTGGCCTTTGTTCAATCACACTTGTCTGATTCGAATCAACTATAATTTATTTGTCTTACAAGTGGAGGAGACGCATACCAAACCAACTTAATCACTGTTGGATGGGAGACGGTTGGCAACGGATCGATGCCTTATTCTCCCATCACAGGCTTGCCTACGGGGGAGGCAGTACACCAGCCAGCGACATAGTATATAGCTATAGCAACCATGCTTTGTTGTTAACATGATTCCAACCATATTGTTTCTGCGATGATTCCTGTTCTGAAGCATGAACAACAGGTCAGTAAGTGAATGACAGTTTTGCACACATACATTAGATGGAAATGAAGTACATCCTCTTTTCTGTAGACTTAAGTGTGACTTTGTGTAATTGTTCTACAAGAGTACCCAACAGATATTTAGTTGGAAAAGTTAAGCATTCATTAGTATTTGTAAATGGCATTAAGAATCCTTAAGGTCCTGGATTATGCATTTTAAAAACATGTGATTTATTATGAGAGTTCCTTGAGAATTCATTTATAAAGTGCTCTTTAATACCTGCACAGATTCCTTGGCTTTAATTTTGACAGTCTCAATGTCTTTGAGTCCACATATGGATGTCTCACCATCTGCTGTGTCTCAGCTCTGTAACTCAGCCTACATATATCCACCTGTCAAACCTGAACAGTGTTTTGACAGGCTGCCCAATTTATTCTCATATGGCTTAATTTCTACAAAATTGCTTTTAAGGTCCTAGGGAGAAATGGGTCACATGGTTGAAGGAGTTCTGAAGCTATGGCTATGTTAAATGTTGTCATATGCCTGTTGTGTGTTGTTATGTTGTGAGAGTTATTCTAGGTGTGTGATTGTACCAAACAGATTCGCCACACAGCATTCCCTTATGTATGACACAGGTTACACTTATCACACAGCATTCATGTTTTTATCTGAATAATTTAAATTATTACATGTCCTCGTCTCCCACTCAGACAAGAAAATAGAGAGCCACAGGGCTTCCAGCAGTAGTTTTTCATATAAAATAATGATCAATTTACGTTACTCATTTTTTCTCCAAATTAACATTTTAAATTAGTGCTGCCAACGAGCACAGCACTACAAAAGCACCATACAAATAAGTTCTTATGTACAGTACATTTGACATTTAGTTGCATCACATGCAAATTAACCAGAATATTGTTAAACAAAGGATTTTTGAACACTTAACATTTTTAAATGTGCTTCAGTCAGACAGTTGGTGGGATGAGCTCCAATCACATCAGACCCTCTCCTCCTCTTGAACTCTTAAAAAGAGGCAGATAGAGTTTAATGAGCCAAGAGGAAAAAACAGGTGACTTTCTGGAGGATACTGTTCCCCCTGTTGGTGTTGAATTTACATTTCAGGAGAAACTAGGGCTACATTTAAAACAGCATTTCCATTGTAATTGCGGACTATATATTTTTTCAATTAGAATAAATTATTTGATTAAACAGAAAGAAATTAGTCATACCCTCTACATTTACATGAGCACAATAATGCCACTACCATAAATTATATGTGGAAAGCAATACTTTGGCCGCTTGCATGACATATAAATTGAGAACTCCAATAATAATCCTGCTAACACAACAAAATGTATTTGGATTTGCAGAGGAAATGAGGTTAAGAGCAGTGGTGGCCGGTCAATACCGGGGACACGTGCAGTGCCCCACCAGCCACAAAGATCAATTTAAAATTATTATATATAATTATTTGAAATTAGTAAATTAATTAGTTTTTACTTTTTAGGTAAATTGTAATATTTCATTAAATGAAGCTACATAGTATGAAATATATTCTAATTCCATAGGAGCTTGAGGGAGAATTGAATGAATTAGATTAAGTAAGTAGCCAAGCTGAGCTGTTGGATGGAGTGTGTTTGCTTTTGTGATTCAATTGTAGAGTAAATGTAACAGTCTTCTATAGTTGGAGTCCAAGCTTGGTGCACCAAGCTATAAAACAACATTGTTAGTGTGTAAGCAGAAGTCCTCAGTGCCTGTAGCCCCACCCAGGCAAATAAAGAGAGTGAGAGTGTGCGACTCAGCCAACAAGCTAGTATAATTGCTCTTTGTGAGGTGACCTGAGCAGGTGGAAACAATCTGTCAACATGGAGGGTGCTTTGCCTCCACAATCTGCATGTATCACTGCGTTGATCTCTCTCTCTGTCTCTGTCTCTCTCTATTTCTATCTCCCTCTCTGCCATTGTGCACCCCTACAGTCTATAATCCAAAATTTGATCACAGAGGATGCTGTCTCTGTGTTGGGAGAAAGAGAGCAGATCACTTGAAAAGGCACAGCAGAGACATAATTTGATTGTCAATCAGTCCAGGTAGGACACTGAAACCTTACTGGCCAATGCAAATGTTGGACTGAGCAGCATTTTTCATACAGCATGTTTGCTTTCAAAAATGTTTGCTTTTGTGAGTATGTGTCTAGTAGTGTGCATGTGTTTGTGCGTGTGATTAAGGTTAACTGGCATGTTTGTAAGTGATGGCAATATGGAATGCATGGAAGCATCAATGTTCCCTGTAGAGAACCGATTAGATGGAAGCCTTGGGAACGCTCAGAGCCATACGTTAGCTTGCCAGCATGTAACAAGCCAAACGAGGGGAGGGAGCCTTACTTTCCACACACACATAAGAGCACACACACTCGAAAAAACACACATACAGGGCAAATACACATATACACAGGCACACATAAGAGCACATATGCACTAGCCATAAACAAATTGTCATATTTTAAGTGTCAGCGCAACTGTTTTCAAGCGGTGACTTGAGGTGAATCGCATTCGCAAGCTTCTCTTCTCATCTCTTTATGTTTTGATGTTTGAGGGGTGCTTAAAATGTCAAAAGCACTCAAGAATACAAAGTATTCACCGCTCCAAAGTTCTGTTAGAAGTGGATCTGAAAGAAGGCTAAGACAAGGGAAAAGTTATAAAACTCGGCTTGCTTTACTCTGTTTCAGTATTTCCTCTTGAAGAAAGACAACTCCATGTTATAGGATTATTTTGTGTGCATTATGGAACACAATAGAAATTGATTATAAATATTTTAAGTCAAACAACAAAGATAGCTGTTCAACGTGTCAAGTAAAATGTTTGTCCTTTGAATGAGACACTTCCCCATGCATGGCTGTGCATATTGCAAGCATACATCTAGAATTTGTTTTTACAGATTCACCTACAGATCTCTTTGCGTGTGTGTATGCATGTTGGCTTCAGTCACATAGGTCCACTAAGCCACAGAAACTCCCAGCATTCTGTGCTGCAGGCAATCTGTTCAAACGATCAATATCACGGGTGCTCTGTTTTAGCAAGTAGTTGCCACGGTGTGTATAGGATTTTCTCTTAAATCCCCCACAATTTAACATCACTTAACAGATTTCTGTAGATGTCCACACACATACAAACATTCAAGAAATAAAAATCTGTTAACTAATGTTGGTGTAATTGTATGTGTGAAATTGTATGGACCCATGCACGCTCAGTTGATTTGTAGTGGGCTGGTAATTAGTCAAGCAGGTGGGAAGTCATTGAGGAACAGACGCTCTGTTTTAACCAGAGGAGAAACCTGAGCAACAGCGGAGGAGTTACTGTTGTTTGGAAGATGTATATAGAGTGTAGTCATAATGTGTGGCATCCATTTGTTAGGAACTGTGTTTATTGAGGACCTATCAAACCATACAACAAGCAAGTACATAGCTGTTCAGGCCAAAACAAATTTGGAGAGGATCATCATCTCATGCAACAGAATTCAGTTAGTGCTGGGACCAGTCATAGATTTTTAATGATTGCCTTAAGGCCAGTTCAGACCAAAGATTCGCGACACAGTCTCGTCTAGAACTCTAAACGTCTAAACTGGCTTTTATTGGGTTAGGGTTAGGGGTAGATTTCAAGAAAATCCATGCTTCAATAGTCCAAACTATGCTTTCCAAATATAATACAGCTTATCATTCTCTGCTTTTAAAGCATTATAACTACAGCAGAACAAGCAACACCTTTTAAAGTTGTTAACGGTAACGGTGTATATCACAATAGTAATTGTTCTGTAAATTCAATTAAGAAATGGCTTAAAATAACCATACTGTACATCATGCTCTGTATTTACAATTTCACTCTCCTCCTCCCCCATGTTTTCTTTTCACTCTCTTCCTCTGCAGCGATTGGCAAACCAGCTTAGAGGTGCTTAACTGCTACCAACTGTCACTCTCACGTCACGTGAGAACGTGGCAAGCAGTCCTGCTGCACAAATCACGTTACCTTGCGAAGCAGCTGGATTTGTGATTTGCTCCCGTGGTGGAAACGGTATTGCCAAATCTCTACCGGTGGACACATTTCTACTGTCACACGGTATATACTGTCATATCTGAATCCTTCTCAGAACTGCATGCACTGTAGATTCTGCACCTCACAGCTGTGATCCAACACTGAATGTGAATCAGTTTACCTCACTGACATTTCCTTCCTGTGTAACGTGCTGCAAGCTGTAAGGGAGATAACACTAACTCACACTGATCCTCCATTTCAGCTCTTTTGTTAGCTGATTACTGGGGAGGCTTGTGACCACGGGCTGTTACATTTCAGAGGCCCAATGTCATGTCTAACTTAGGGCAAGGCAACCAGAATATATTGTGTAGAGGGGTTCTGATATATCCCTGAGTGCAGTTAACCTCTGATGTTGCACTGAACTTGAAGGACGCTGAAGGCAAATTGCCTCTGAGGTGATATGAATCAACATTTTACAAAGAACATTGCATGAGCATTGTCAGATGTCATTGTCTGTTGTCTCTGAATTTTACAGATGCTGCCAACAGTAAATATGATTTTGCATTGGAATGCAATGGAATAAAAAGCACACAAACCATGCACAAAGCTTACATGTGGCACATTCAAAAACTGCTCTATTTTGGCTTGGAACATGATAGCATCCATACTGACATATGCAGTAAGCTCAAAATATGTCTGTGCGGACATTACAAAATTCTGTATTGCTGCTAAAAGTGAGATTTTACAAGGAAATGTCTTGGTGAAATGTCTTGGGTGCTAGTATTGATGGTGTTGATTTATTTGATGGAGCCATGTGAGATCTCCTTTCTCTCATTTTCTACTTAATAGTATTACTTCCTCAGGTGCCTGGAGCACTGTGAACAGGTGGAACAATAACCATTTTAAAAGTTAATGGTCTCTGAAATGGTTGATGAACAGACAGCCATCTTTAATTTTGAAGACAGAGAAAAACACATGGTTAATGGTTTTGGTGACCAAATACAATTTGTCCAACTTTGATATCTTCCTACAGTTAGTGCTGTTGTAAAAGAAGCTGCAGAAAGTGATGAGGGTGTTTATTTCAAATCCTTTACTATATAAACTCCTTATAGAAATTAGCAAAAAAATCACCCAGGGTTTTGAATATTGAGTCTTTACCTGTCCTATAAATAGATACGCCAGCTTTAAATCTGAAAACCTCAACTATAATTCGTTTTAATTTTATGCTTTGTCATTTTAAATAATTTGGAGTAAAGCTAATATATACCATATCAGATATCAGATATTTAATTCAATCTCCTCAATTCCAATTTGATCTTTAAAGCTCTGTCAATATTTTTGTATTAACAATGCATCAAATGACTATGTGTATGGAGTTGCTCATAGTTATGAACCCACAGAGAATTATTATTTAACTCAGCAAGTCCTCTCACCAGAGCCTGTTTTGTCTTTCAACTCATCGTTTTGGTTTTGTTTCTCTTACAGCTTTCATTAACTTTGTTTTCAGCAAAAAAGCTCTGATAAACCCACTGTACGTAACCTACCCAGCATCAGCTGATAAACGTAGTGGAACATTTAGTAGCAAAAGAGCCAAATATGTATATCAGATGTTGGTGGAGACCAAAACAGAGCTAAAAGGAGTGTGAATATTGGACTTATGTTGTTCCATGTCTGCTGGATGTGTAAATAGGCAACTTTTTGGTAACACATTCGCCATTACAACTTTACGTATATGGTGATATTATGTCAATGTTGTGTTTACAGCTTTATGTGCTGCTCCCAGGTGGCCAAAAAATCAGTTAATGCAGGTTAAAACAATTTGCCGCATTCAAAAAATGGAATTTCTTGGGAGGTGATTCAAAATTAATTAACTTAATTGTGAATTCCTGTTCACATAATACGTCTTTAAAGTGAGGCTTCTCCTGACATCACTACATTTTAGACAGCCAGGACCAAGACCTGCCAGGAATGGAAGGTGATTATGTCTCTCTTTTCTGTGCCTCAGGAATCAAATAGGACACAAGGAGATTTAGCTGGAGGGGAATTTAATCTTCCAGAGAATGCTCTCAAACTATCACTTAATTCGCTTTGGGGGTCAGATGAGGGGATGGAACCTGTGAATTAAATTTTGGCATAACTTGTTTTTCCAAGCAGGATAGTTGAATGTCATGTTGCTCAGAGCAATGTTTCCACTTCATCGCTGCAGAGCTTTCACACAAACACTTTGCTGACAAAGCAGTTCTCCATTACATTGAATAAAATTCATGAATAAAGGCTTGCCAAACCCTCAAACTGTTTTTGTAATATTTGTCTTTAGTCCATATCCCTCGCACAGTACAATGGTAATCACTGTAGCATTTATTGAGCGATAGATTGCAGTAAGTAATGTGTAAATGAGTTGGAATGGGCCACTGTGGTGCATTTAAGTGTTTATCCGGCTGTGTGATGAGCAAGTGTTGCCAAAACTGGGCTTTATTTTGGTTGAAGTCTTTTTAACATCTGATCTTTCATGGAGTGGGGTGGAAAAAAACTCTAATGTGGATATTTGTCATGAAGACTTTATTTCCACTACTTTGCAGACTTGTATGGAAATATTACCTATTGTTAATTACATTACTACTTAGTTAATACTTAATACTGCAGCTGACAAAAACAAAGGCAGAAACAAGAACAAAAACAGCAACAAAAACCAAGATGTCAGTCAGACAGAGACATTGCCAAATAAGATGTTGCTTTGTAAGTTAGTAGCGTTTGTCTCTTGTGCAAAGCAAGTGACTGACAAATGAAATCGGGTGGGAAACCTGCCTCTGATAACACCAAGGAACAGTTTTATTGTGGCTTTTACACCCTCTTCAAGAGGCACATTTGAGACATTCTGCCATAGACACAAGCGGTGTTGTCAATTTAGTGAGTGCATCTCACTACTTATTGTATATGTATTTAAAGGAGGATCACACAGTAGTAGGTGGAGACATGTTAATCAAGGTCGATACTGTGATCTGCTGGATCACGCAATTAGCGACTTTGAGTTTAGCGTGGAAATTCTTTGCCTTTGAAAAGCATGTGAAACAAAAAAAAAATATCTACAGAGCTGCTCTGTATCATCTAAATGTCTAATTCCATCTCTTTATCATTTATCAACAAAGTTTGTTACACTCCTATTGCATTAATACTACGATTTAGTCTAAAGATTGCAATATTATCATTTTATGTATAATAGGTTTCCTCAGGTGGACCTGAAGTGCTACGAAGTAAATGTTTTGAACTACATTATCACTTGTTTTTTGAGCTTAGTGAGCTTAATACAAATCTGCAGTCCTGGAGCTGTCAACATAACGACCTGCTGCCTTAGTAAATCAGGCGCTGAATACACACAAATTTCTGACCCAAACTCCATGAAATTTTCTTTTAATATCTGGCCACAAGTGTGTATTAAATGCATAATGAGATCAATGTGGTTACAGTGACAGTGCACATTTGATGACCGCTTTCTATTTGAGATTTTACACCAGTCGTATCCATAGCAACGAAGGAGTAAAGACTGCCTGTCCTTTTTTGGCCCTGTTATGCAGCCTCACACCCCTGTGCCCTTTTAAAGTCACATTGTCATGCTGAGCAGTCAGCTTTCGAACATCTAAAACCATAGTCTGTCAGCATTTGGTTTCAGCAATATACTTTCTCTGTCGCACAATCTCGCATTTACTCAGTTTACTCCGTACGCTTTTTGTCCATTGGAATCACTTAATTCACTTTGTTTTACATTCGTCCATTTAATATGTGCGTTATATGTTATATCAGTGCAGAGACAACAATGCAGCAAACATACTGGTAGAGTTACCTGTCAACTGACAACCGAGCTCTACCCTCAACTGATCTCCCATCCTCCTCACCATGACCCTCCTCACTGCGCACACACAAAAAACACACATTTCTTGATCCCGATGCTAGTCAGTTACAATGGCTCCCACTTACAATGTCACAGGCAGTGCTCATCGCAATCTGTCTCTCAAGATGCATCATGACAGCGTCTCCTGTCTGCTCTGGACAATGTTCCCTGTGATGTGAGAGTGAAGGAGGTGGAGAGGTGCCAGGGTAAAGGAGCAGAGAGAGATGGTGTGAGACAACAGATACAGAGAGACAAAGATGGAGTTTGTGTGCGAGTTCTCAGTTCTCTATCTGTTAAAAAAAAAAAAAAATGTGAAGGGGAAAAAGAACATCACAAGGCTATATGTCACATCAGCAATACACGTCCAGGCAGGGACATTTTTCTTTCACTTGGGGAAAAGAAGTTGATGGTCTTTGTGTTTGACTGGTTTCATTTGAGGAAATTGGTGAGATATTGGCCTCTCCATCGTGTTATCAATCTTACTTTTTTTGTTAAAGCTTTCAACCTCTCTTGAGAAATGTGACAAAAATATACAAAAACACGCACGCACGCACCCTTAAGACTGTGTAACAATGTAGCGTGCTGTACTTTTGAGATTATAGGCAGATTATAGTGAATGTGGTGTTGTGTGATGTGACAGAGGATGTTAAAGGATAATTGTGGTTTATTAACGTTGGGCTTATTTTCCACCTGACCGCCTTAATTCCAGGTCCCACACAGCCCATGAGAAAAAAAACACAAAAAGATGTAAAATAGACACAATTGACAGGTACAAAACAAAATTGACAGTGATTTTTCTAAATAAATAAATTCAATTCAAAGGCAAAATGCACAACAGGTACTTCTTATTCCTCTTGTGCCAAATTCAGACTACACAATAATGGCCCGACCTGACAGACATGGGGAGTCTGGAATAAAAATAAATGTCTGGAGGTCATTTTCACGCTCATTTTATGCCGTGTAGTGTGTCACAGTGGAAGACAGCCGAGGCAGCATCTGGGACACCTCTCCATTGAAGTTGACCCACAGGAGCACACACACACACACACACACACAACAACAAGAGTGCTCTTCACACACAACTGTAAACATGGCAAAGCAAAAGTGGATTGAAGATTTATTTCATTTTAGTGCACCTGTGACCATTTGACTATCACCCTCGGGTCAGGAGCATTAAACCAAATGAATCACACCTGCAGTTTTACTGTTAGATCATTAATTAAAACACTGATTTAGTTAAGAGGTATTACACAATTAATTTATGAACATTGCACTGGTTTCTTTTTTTTTTTTTTTACTAATGAAGAGGTCAAAGCTGAGTACTGTGATGGACGTTGTGGAAGATGAATGCAGGATTACAGCATACATAAGATTAAACCAGATTTATAAACGAGGGATTATAGGGTAAAGAAAGAAAGCATAAGAGAGGGAGAAAGAAGCTGAGGAGAGAGAACACAAATGAGGGGTTGTTAGCAAAAAGGAGAAGAAGGAGAAAATAACATAAGGCTAGTAAGAGAAAAACTAAAGGGAGTAGAGGCACATGACAGAGTATTAAGGGCAGAGAAAAAGGAAAGGAAAAGGCATTACAAAAAAGACATTGAGATGGAGATGCATAAAGAAGAAATGCATAAACTAAGAGACCAAGGAAGTGAAAGGAGGCAAAACCCTTTAGCTCAGCGTCCTCAGCAAGTGATGAAAGTAATTTCAGTTTTACAGCCCTGATGACATGTCCTCATTGTCCACTGTCAAATCGATCAATGTGTGCACGGGTGCACAAGTGTGTGGTTACAGTCTGTGACCGCCCTTGGAGTTTTCACATACATGCAGTAAGTATTTGTGACTGTAAATCTGCTCCTTGAGTGTGGATGCACGTGTTTGTAACATGCGTTTATTTTTGTTTGCTTATTGTCAAGGTATTTCTACACATACAAGAAAGAGGTGTCCTCATGAAAATAGAAAAATCCTCCAAAGTAAGAATACTTGCCAATTTTTTCTTTTATTAGAGAGGCATTTTTCTTTTAAACATATTGTAATTACACTTTGCCAACTTTGGCCCTGAGTAGTGTCTGCAGATCTTCCTCTTGGGCTGCTCCAGGGTTCCAACAAGCTCCATCAATTAACGGCCTGCCTGAGAGCCAAAACCCAGTGACAAAAAATAAGCAAACACTGTTGATACTTGTAAAGTTTATTACTGTGAGCATACAGGTAGTAATTAAGGTAAGGTAGAGCTTGAGCTTATGAACATTTTTATAAACTCAGGACACCTTTCAGACAGATTTTAGTGAGTCGGATGTTTGTCTGTTTTAAAAGCCTGTGACCAACCTATTTTTGTGTGTCTGTATATCCACTTGTCTACCAGTGTATTCCTTCGTGCTTGTGTGTGTGTATTGTGTATGTAGCATTCTCTCTTTTTTTCTGTCTAGGGCGTGTAAATGGACTTGTCATGCTCCAGGCAGCCTCCAGTGAGCGAGCCAAGGCGAGGGTTCCTTGTCTCTATTTTTTTGCCTTTGATCTGCCCCACTGTCTGGTGAAAGGGGTGACATGGGCTGTCACTCTCCTCTCCACCGCGGCACACACTCCTCCAGAAGAGCTCACAAACACCTCACGGATCACCGAGTCACACAGACGGACACACACACAACACAAGGATGCACATTTGTATCTGGTGAGGTAACATTCACACATGAAGCAATACAGGGAAACACACTAACAGGGGTGTGTGTTAGGGTGTGTGCAGACGTCAACACACAAAGACAGACAGATGCATATACAAACGGGGCATGGGGTGAGATTGCTGACTGATATGCTGCCCAGCTGACAGCTGGCACCATTCATGACATTCTTGGGACTCGCACTCGGGCTTGTTTTGACTGGTGAGCATCTGTGGCATATTCACTCTCTTGGTTTATGATGAATGTGACGCAGGGTGTTGGTGAAAAAAACAAGAGAGCTCGGCTGACTTTTCCTGAATAAAAGTTACAAACATCCAACCAAACATCCATTTTCTCTGAAAACCTACACTCGCAGATATAGAATCTTAAAAAAAAAAGAAAAAAGAAATGTGTTGTAGTGTGTCCAAAAGTGATATGTTTCAACCTCCAGCATGTCCTTCAGTGTACCCTTCCACTCTACCTTTGCCAGGCCACATTCAAAGGGAGGAATCTGAGGGCATCCTCATCACATCTCTGTGTGACGTAGCAAAAACTGGACTCACCTTGATACTATCAGCTGTTGATGAGGCCACCGTCAAATGGAGTAATTTAACTTTTTTAATGACTTTGTCATGTCAGTTTTTTTTTCTTTATACTTCTTAATTGGAAGCCCCACATGCTGGTGAACAACAGAATCAGATCTTAATAGATCATCTTCAATTCTGCGAGTGACTCATGCATGTAACCTTCATTTCATTCCACTAGTCTGATCCAAGCTGAGTCCATCTTGCCTTGACAGTAATGAGTTCAGCAAGGCTCACAAAAAGTCTGATGACCCAACCTAATATTTATTAGCATTGCAGTGTTTTGTATTCTGGAGTCCACCTCAGAGGTGACAGTTTCATTACAATCTGTGATTCACATTGTCAGATATTTTCTAGGGAGAGACGTTTGGTGTCTGAAAATTACACTGCAATTGCATTGCATTCAATGCTTTACTCACACAGTAGGGACACAGTATAACACAATGAAGCACTCAACACATCAACATTTGTGCACTAAGTATTTGACAATATCACACTAAATTATTTGTCATTCTCAAAGGGAATTGCACTCACTATGTGTCTTTAGTGCATGGCACCAGATTTGACCCCTTTTATTTAGTGACAAGGATTTCACGGTCAGATAATTTCCATCTAGCATCTCTGGATGGTAAGGTCAAAAAAGCCTCATGAAGTGCTTTCTGCTACGGTGAGCAATCCAGGTGAAAAATGATCATTTGCATAATGGAGCTAACCTTTGATGTAGCACCTCCCTGAAGAGACTGTAGCAAGTAAATGGCCTATTACAACAAGTTAACTATGAAATCACAATCACTCTACACGTACATTTACACTCATTCAGAATCCTCCCTTTTTCACCCCTTTAATCATTTCTCTGCTGTTTCCAGGAATGCATTTGAAGTGTTCACCCATCAAGCAGCTTGTTCCATTGAGGCTCTCTGTGTTTGCAGCAGGGTGCTGAGTGTACTAAGAGGGTACACACACTGTCTGCCTGTCTTTCCTCAGATTTTCTAAAATGGTGTAAGCATGAGGAGGGAAAATAAAGAAATACAAATAATGCATATATTATTTAACTTTTTTGTAATAAAAAAAATGAATTACTTGAACTACATAATGTACCAGTAGTTTAGAATTTCTGTTAATGTGTGTGCTTGTGTGCTGAGAAGACTTTGCTCCATGCAGGCTGACAGACCCTGAGGGAGACGGAGCTCAGAAGGACTCCACATAGCCAGAGAATTATCAAAGCTAGACGGAGATGCAGAACTGCGGCATATAGTTCCACCTCTTGGGGAAAAAAACTTGTGTTACAGGCCCTACTTATGACTCATGAAAAAAGCTGTTTCCTCTGAGCAGCTCACCTTAGGCTTGTGGCACAGGACACAGTCCTATATGGGTCCAGACCCACAATTAGAAGACCCAGAATTGTCTTTAAATCAATTCCGCCAGACTTGTAGATGTTATCAAATATATAGGCTCAGAGCAAGCTGCTGGAATAGGCAGTGTACAGTAGGAAAATGCAAGGGATACCAGGGTAATATGGGGACGCACAATGGCCCTGGGGGGGAAAACTGGGTGATACGTGAAGATTGAGAAGGGAAAAGCACATTCCACTGCGTCATTGCGTTCATTTGCATTTCTGCCGGCTCAGACCACCTCTTTTGTGGCTTGATGGCAAAGGCACATATTCTCTAAAATCACACAAAACTTTCAATTATGTTGAAGTTGCACTCTTTCACTTTCTTTTCAACTAATGTAGATTTCAATGCACATTAATATATGACTTTTATTTCCTCTAAGGTAGAGTCTTGACTGGGTTAGATTACTGGTAGATTCTTCCAATAATGCCATTTTACAACTGTTGGAATGCAAGTCTGAATTGCTAACCGGGCAAAGTGGGCAACTGACCAGGGGCCCCAGAACTCCAGGGGGCTTACTGTGTGTCAAATGGTTTGTGCTTATTTAATTAAAAGTTTGTTTGGGAATATGAAAAGCACAATATCAACTGACATGATAAGGGCCTTGAGCTGGGTCCTGCTTCATTACCTAAAGTTGAGGCTCTATGTCAAAATCTAGTTTTACGACCTAAATTATTGCTGTATTGTGCTTACCTGATGCACTGTCCTAAATTAATTCGTGTTTGATCAAATTGCTACACATCAAACCAAGTTGTACGTCAGCGTAGAAAAACTGTACACATTGCACAGAGAGGGGAGAAGCTCAGTTTTGCCTGGTGAACATTAGCAGGTTAAATCAGCCATGGCAAGACTTTGTCACAAAAACTCAATAATGTGCTACCCTGGACAGTCCTTCTGCAGTCACACAAAAGAGGCAGGCCCATTGTCAGCATATAGGATCTTTATAGCTTCAGATAAAGGCAGAACCCTGGCAGAACTCCAACAACAAGAAAGCAGGAAATAGAGGAGTTGGAGAAAAAGTAGTTGGTCCTCATTTTACATAGGGGGGGAATGAGGAGAAGGAGTAATGTTACGTTTCTGCTATCTTGAAGTAGGCCACGTACACAGCGCTGCATTTGTCATAAGTGACAGCCCTATTAATCATGGAAGGGGCAGTGTCAATGCCCAATGGCTTTGCTCTGCAGGTGGGTTGTCCCTCTGGATGCCAGGGCTCCAACCTCAGTGTTCTACCCCTGTTCTCCCTACTTTCCTTCTCCTCTTATCCCTCTGTGCTTTGACGCTCCGAAATGGCTCTCCTTGCATGCCCTCTGTGCCCATCCGACTCTCACCTCTTTCTTTTTCCAACTCCAATCCCCACTTTCCCTGCCCTTGGAACTTTTCGCTGAAACATCCCAGGTTTCTCTGAGTCTTTCTCTCTGTCTTCTTATCAGTTTGTCTCTCTTCCTTATTCCACTGTCCAACCATTCTCCTTCTTTTCAGTCTTCTTCCACTCTACTTCTCTTCCTCTTCTCCCCAGATGATGACTCTGGTTTTTAAGATGCTCAGCAGGACCTGCATCAACAATCAACCAGTTTGCACTCCAAGCACTGACACGTTTGGGTTCCCAGGTGTCTTGACCAGCCTTGTTCCACTCACACACCTGTCTCTTCATTCCATCTACTCCTTTCTGCATAGAGAGTTGTTAGTACAGGCCTTAGGGGAGAAGGATGTTAAAGGGAGATGCCTGTGTAACTGTCTGTTTGATTGTCTGACAGGTTGTCTGTATACTAATGTATGCAGGGACATGGGATATGGTAAGACGTGACTCAGGAAGAGTTTTGGCACTTCTGAGTTACTTTATCCTTCACACCTTTCAACTGATATGTAGCATATTTGCAATGTAGAAAAATAATGAAAAACAAATCTTGTTATGTTTATTCCTCAGAGTAACTAAAAAGACTATGTTCTAAGAAAACAGTACATACTGATGCACATATTAACAGAATATCACAAGGGACAGTAAAGATACATTATACTGTACAGTACCATCCAAGATTTATACTATACCTGTACATTTGACTTATTTCATGATTGTTAAAGGGACATTATGTAATCTATGATCTTATTCGGGAAACACTAGGAGCTATTACAGTTTATCGGCAAACATATATTTATATATATATATATATACTGTATATATATATATATATATATATATATATATATATATATATACCACCTTGATTGTGGGCCTGCTAGAGAAATCTATGTGTGAGTTTGTGAGAGCTGTTTAGCCCAAAATGTATGTATGTAATTCATAGTGCATACAGATAAGGCTTACCACATATAGTTACTGTGGATTACCTATGATTCTTTAATTTTGGAAAGGGCAAGGGTGCAGCACCAATACAGGAATGCATGTAAAAAGTGAGGGTCAAACAAAAGTAGCATCTCAGTCATTTTATCACTAAGCATAGTAGTGCTTCGTTACTTTAACATTTTGCAAGGTTGGCGTGTTTGCTGTCTTATGCCGTTTGATGGATGGTTGATCAGTTTGGCCTCTCTCTGTTTAGTGTAGAGGCTGATTTGGTATGTTAGCTTAGCACAGGAACTGGAGGTGAGGGGAGGGCAGCTAGCCTCTAACAAAAGAGGAGAAATGTGACTCCCAGTAACTCCAAAGGTGTTGTACTTACAGTAAATGCTATGTGCTCTTAGCTGGCTTGCCAAGGGTAACCACGGATAAGTCTACATTCAGGATCACCTTGTTCAGAGTTGGAGGTGGTATGTGAACCCTGCAGCCTCACTGTGAGGTCAGGACTTCTGGAGAATAGTAAGCTAGCTGGTGATGGTGGCTGCTGGCTGCTTGTTATTCTAACCATACTAATCCTAACCCATAACCCCGTAACCCACATGTCTTGTTTTCTATTTCTACATGTGTTAAATGTAGAAGATGTGTTGTGTGGGTGTAGAGGATTTGTAGTCTTTGATGGAGCTGTGCTGAGTAACAAAAGTAAAGTATCAAGTAACATAACTAATTTTGCTGTTGAGTAATTAGTAAAGCAGTCCAATTACTTTTTCAGTAAGTAATAATTGATAACATTTTTCAAGTAACAACACTGACAATGGCACTATTAAGACAATCAAACCAGCACAGTCTTTGTATTTCTACAACAGCAAGCCGTTGCAATGTTACCATGGAGATGTTAACCTCAACAATACAATTTATTCCATGACACTTACTCTTCCATGGGGCCGTCTCTTCTAACACTGGCCTCTGTCTGTGCATATTTGTGTGTGTGTGTGTGTGTGTGTGTGTGTGTGTGTGTGTGTGTGTGTGTGTGTGTGTGTGTGTGTTTGAGGATGGGTGTGCCCATCACTGCCGTTGATAGTGTTACATATTTCAGTCAGATTCCACGGTCATATATCTGGGTGCATTTGAGACCTGAGATAAGGAGGGATTTATGAAGGCAGCCCTCTGCTTAGTCAAGGTGAACAGCAGAGATATGATGCTTCTGTGTGTGTACGTGCAGGAGTGTGTGTGTGATTCAGTGTTTATGTGAGAGAGCACAAATGCATGATAGAATGTTACTGTCTGCGTACACCATACACATGCATGCCTGAATGAGTGTGTGTTTATGTGTGTGTTCACCATTGACGTAGCATTTTCAACTATCCCCTCTGAAGGATTTGATGTCTTATGGTGCCTGAAATCCATCCTTTTAATATCTCAATATCATTTTATTCTTTCATTCATTCTTTTTTTTTTTTCAACTTAATCCTTTTCATGGCCACAGGGCCTAAAGACTTTCCCAACATGCATTTGGCAGAAGGCAGGCAGATCTGTGATGGGCTAGTGACCTGATTTAGGTGTCTCCCTTCTTTATACTCAATGTATTGTATGTAATACATCTGATAATTTAATTCAGAGTCTCCCAACTATACAGATAGATAAGCTAATTTTAGCTTAGCTTATAGATATTTTCATATGATCAAAATAAAAGGAGCACTAAGAAGGATCACTCATAATTCTCCAAACTGTCATTGCATTCAAAGACGTTACTTAAATTTTGAATTGATTTCTAAATCCTGTGGTTAAACCTAATGTGCAATCTCATGTTTGTGCAGCAGGAATGCCAATACAATACGCTCCAAAACAATAGAATTTTAAATATGGAAAAGTCATCAAATGTTCACTTGTGTAGCACAACTGCAGCAAGCTGTGCGTCACTGCAAAGTCCTTTTTAATTGTTAGTACAGTCTATTCGATGCTGGCTGAGGTAACATTAATGAAGTGTTGCTTTTCCATCTGCCATTTCTTATTAGTAGGTGGAGGATCATTAGACAGTGCATTACTGCTAACTTTTTCTTTTTATATGGGTCAGTTGCCAAGTTCAATTTATTTGCCTTCTCTAACCATGCTCTCCAACAAACATGGACGGATTATCGTGATCATGAGCCCTGGGTACAAATTCTCTAAGGGCCCTTACACACATATACACTCTTCCAGAGCACAGGGCCAAGTAACCTACACATACAAAGTGTTAGTTTACAGTCTTTTGCAATTATGTTGATTGTTTTGGCTAATGACGCTAACCACATTTGATTGATTTGCTCTAATGATACCATGTACATCATATTTTAAGTGATACCTTGTACTTACTTGGAGGTCAGAGACTTGTGTTGTGGTGCATTTTATTGGGCCTTGTAGGCTTTCAGAGCATTTCAATCAATGCTAAAAGAAACCATGATCTTCAGATTTCACAAAAGTGGCTTTTTTGGAAAAGTTGGATAGGTGATAGCAGAGAAGTAAGTTTTGGAGAATAGGATTGGAGACATCGCTGCAGAGGAGAGTAGTGTTGGGTGATGTGTGTCACTCCCTATTGAGTGTCTCTCTCGCCCCGCCGTGCACCCCATCCGCCGGCACACTCCTAACTGAGGAGGATCGGACTGCACAACGCACAGCACCTCCTGCCCCCTCGCATTTTGTTATTTCATTGAAAAGTCTTTCTCTTTTTGGACCTTTCTCTCAGGTCTCTCAGATCCCCTTGTCTTCCCTGTCACATAACTTTCTTCTCTGTCTCTTTTCAACTTTCCACCCCCTCAGAAAGAACTCAAAAGCCTGTCTCTACTTTATTTAACACTCAATCACCATCACAAGGCACTCTGTGCAGAGAACTGGAACAGAGAAAGATAAAAGGGTGTTTTTGGGAGGGGATTGCAAATGCATAACTCACTTATTCTTTTACATTGTTTTTGGTATATCTGCTAAATGCCTAGGATGTGGCTATAAGTTGGGTTTTGCTAATAAAGTAAGCCATATGCAGTTATAAATTTGCGTACATTATATAAAACAGCTCACACAGTTCACAATGAATTGTCAACCTCTCTTTTGACCACAGAAAAGCTCAGACTCAAGGCCATGTGATAATGTGAGCACTGGGCGCAGACAGAACTTTACGTCTGTCACTGTACTTTGTGATTATGTTTAATTTTACTTTGTGTCAGTCAAGTGACACACTCGAGAAGTAAGGCAAGTCTCCACCAGGAAATAGTTTCTTCAAAAATATTACATTCAGCGTTATTGTCACATTCATGCCTTCTTATGGGGCATGTTTGTTACAACAACTAAGACTACAGTTAATTTCACTTCAACACAGATTACAAAATGACTGGTTGAAATACAGAAGTAAGTAGACTATAGCACTCCATGGGAACAATATTGTCCTTTAACTGTCCCATGAGGAAAGACTGTGTGTGGCTGCAGGTCTCTAATAACAGCATTTTGTGTTCCTGTGTCCCGCTGTGTGAATTCTGAGACTGAGGCAGTGTGTACAGTATTACATAATGGATTTATTAACCCTACTCTACCATCCTGGAAGATATTCAAACCACTTGTGTTTCCAATGACAAAGTACCATTTACCTACACGGGGATAAGGAAAGAACATTGCCACCATGGGAGTACAGTATAATTGGGATACACTCTCACACACACTGAGCTTCTTCACCATTTGGTCAATGCTTTCTGTGCTAAATGGGCAAAAAGGTACCCCTGTGCATTCTTTATACTGTTTATGTCTGACTGTGGTGACACTAATGACTTCTGTTAACAATGTTCATGCGATCTAGCCCATGGTTATTGACTGTAGGCCCATTAGCACATATTGTAGCTCTCTCTCTTCCTAGCTGCCTACCTCATTTTACCTTGTTATTTCTTTCTAGACATGTATATACACAGACACACAAATAGGCACATGACCGCAGAAACATACAGTACACAAACTATTATAAACACATATAATCTTGTACGCCAATTGTGCCATGAATAGACTGCAGAAAATGCAAACACATTTTCTTGTCCTTTACAAACAGGTTTCATCATTACTGGAAAAGCAAAGGCATTTTATACACGAAATCTGACCAGTGTATAGACTACTGTATATCTAGCAAAACATTAGTTCATTATTTCACCTGGTAATGCGGAATGGCAAAGTGCATCATGCACTGAATATCACATCCTCTTTGAAACTGCATTTAGAAATAGGAACCTTCATCTGACGTCTGCAAATTTGTCATTGTAAAATCATCTGATTTTGATTTATTTTTTGTCTTCATTTTTTTTAAATGTATACTAGTTTTAGTCACATTTAAGTCATTTAGTTATTGTTAATTTGAGTCAAGTTTTGGTCGAAACATTAAAGGGGTTTGTATTCATCTCCTCAGTATCTTTGAGAGGATGTGCTCAGCTAAAATCTTTTATTATGATAGTCAAGATTGGTTAAGGACACCAGATCAATACTAGATCTATGTGTATGATTGCTACCTGTCTATCACTGCATTGCAAACTTCGATTTGTTTGTGGGTTTTTAAGGGTGCTGCATTTTTGGCAGGTGGTCATGTTGAAACAATTTTGCGTCATTTTTATGTGCTGCTTGCAAAGACTAAATCTATAGAGAGACCGCAAACTGTGGAATGAGTTTTATCGAGCAATCACAAGGTTTTCTCAAAGCTTCAGCAGGAGAGTTGTTAAGATTTCATACACCAGCAGAGTTCTCTAGCTGGATGCAGAGTTTGATATTCATGAAGTCACCATCATAGAGTGAAATGGTTTTTCCACTTTGGTGAAGATACTAAAGAGTAGGCAGTGGGTTGAGACTGAAAAATGAGGTGGGGGGCAGTTAAGGTAAGAGAGATTAAACATACTGGAGTAGCTAACTTGCCCCAACTCATGCCTTGACCTTAACCTTAAATGTTAGCTAAGGTTGAGTTGGTAAGAGTTCTTTATTGACCCTCCATTACTCCTTTATTCATTACTTCCTCTAAATCAAAACTCCAGGGTCTTTTTCCTGCATCCCCTTATTATTCTTTCAGCTACACTGAATGTGACAAGCTATGTGGTGGCTGCCACCTCCTATTCATTTATGTGACAAATGGCAAATTGTTCACGCAAAGCATGATGGGATTACTGACAGCAAGGAAAGAGGCAGGCAAAGTTCAAATAAGTGAACTGTGACCTGGGAAAGCATTGATCAATTACAGTCCTTTGGGCATATTGTGTAAATAGATGTAAACTGCAGCCCATAATGTTAGTTCTGAAATAAAACTAATGAGACCCATTTCGCTCATTTCAGTTTTGAGTCCCAACTGCTACAGCCATGGAAGAATTTGAACTTACAAAACAATGGATTCCCCCACAAGCAACTGATTGCAGTAGTCGTCAGCAGCCCATGGCAGTCACATCGTGTTCAGTCTGGCAGTTGAGAGTCAGCGCCTTCCGTTCATTTCATCTAATCAAGCAACCTTGAAACTACCACCCTCACTGACCCGCATGGGTGATAATCACTAATCACCACTGCCTTTTCCACCCAGCTAACTGCACCTGCAGCCAGCTGCATCCAGCACCTGACAGTAATGCCAACCAGCAACAAAAACCCTCCCCACCATCACAAGAGCTCACAACATAACAGGGCATCAACACCAGATTGAGTCTATACCATACCACCAAAACCATTTACTTACATTATAGGGTATGTTAAATTTTTTCAAGTCTGTATTCTAAAAATACTCACAAGAATATACATTGAAAGAGTTATTGGTTGCTGTAATTGTTCCTCTTGTCCATACTGGCCCTGAAGAGAACCAAAAGCAAAAGCCACAGTCATGGTTCTTTGCAAAAATACATTCTAACGTTCATCTGAAGCTAATATGAGGCTTCAGAAGTTTGAGTTAGACTCAAGAGGCTATCTTCCAAAGTTACAGTCTTTTCGTACTAAATTTTCTCTTCGTGTTAATATTCCTACACTGCAGCTCAGTCAGGATATACTGTCTGTGGAAACCTAAAGAGTAACTAAAAAGACTGTATTTTTTGGAGGATAATCACTTGATTTGTCTAATTCAGATTGTTAAAGCCTCATATTAGCTTCAGCTAAACTTAAGAATACATTTTTGCACAAAAGGTGGACTGTGGATTTTGTCCCCTATCACTTACATTGAAGTCGCTTTAGGAAGGGATCTCTTCATGGCAAGTATGGACAGGAGAAACAATTAGAGTGACCTATAAGTCTTTCAATGTACTGTATATGAGTATTATTTTAAGACAAACTTGAAAAAATGTGAACCTATGCTTTAAACTATTAGCTGACAGTTTTGCACAAATGTTTAAAATTTGAAATGGTCAATTAGTAGAACTATTTGCATATTTTAATTTCTTTGTGCACATAAGTCTTGTAATCTGCATCCATTTCAGTTTATATTTATTTTTTTATTTTATAAAGTTTACATGGTGGCAGTTTGAATGGCTGACTATTAATTAACCAGATGTTTTCCTGTTAAATCCCTGGCATTGGTAGAAAAGTCCAGTCAGGCTACTTTAAGTCACACACCATCACTGCTGCTGTCCCCATGAGCAAGGCACAGAATCCTCAGCATCATTCAGTGCTGTATAATGAATCACCCTGTAGTGTGATGTGTGTGTATGTTTGTGTGGAATGAGGAAAAAAAAAACACATACTGAATCGGAAAGATTTGATCTTAGTTCTACTTTCTTCCACTCAAGATAGGTCGATGGGCTCTTTTTAAACTGGCCCCTCTGCCATTACGGGGACAGTGATAGAAAAAGAGGCACTGAACACTGTAATGACAAATGGAGGTGATGTGTGCAGATTATTAGCAAGCAAACACAGTGACACAATTATCAGCAAGCAAAACAAAAGATTTCTCTTTTTTTCCCTACCTGCCTTCTCTCTCACTCACATTTTTTTTTATCTCTCTCTCCCGATCTCTCTCTGTGCTTCTATCCAGTTAGATACTGTTTGAATGATCACATTCTCTGGCATGAGGGTGCTTTGTAATTAACCTATAAGATTCTTGTTGCAACGTGCCTCCTGCCTGCCTCAGTGGCCTCCTCTGGTGGATTATTACTGCCATCTTCTGGCCAAACAAAAACCTGAACATCCCTGCAGTGAGAGAAAGATGTGACAGAGGAAGCAGTTGACATTTTCACCCCCAAGTATTCCTGAGATGAAGGATTACAGCCCAGTCAAAAATGCCCCTCAGTCTCTCTGTCTTACATCTCTTCAGAGGTGATTAGGGTCTGAAGAGGAACATCTGATGGGGCCCTTCTGAACTTTAAACAAAAAAGACTAAAGGGTTAAGCCCAGCATTGTATAAATGACATAAAATGAACACAGCTCTGGGTTTTATTTATATAGCTCTGTATGAATAAAATAAATAAGAGTGCCTAGTGATTCATTTATAGTTGCAAAAGAGGAAATGTATCAATTTCCATATTTGGTATGAATTCTCGATATCAATCACTTAAATATTCTTATTCATTTAAAAAAAACAAATAAATAAATAAATAGGCTTGACAGGCTGGTTGCCCAAATCTATTATTCAATTTACTTATGCTGCATGGCTAACGATATGGCTGGAGATTATCTGTACTTTTCGTATTGTCAACAAATCCCATGAAAAGACCAAAACCAACAATGAATTGATCGAACAAGTATTGCCTGTGTAGCTAAAGCCTGATATAGCTTGTTCCTCTGTGCCATAGACCTCCATTGTTGTCTAAAACCTATTCAAAATACATCAATGAGCCACTGCACTGTTCCTTCATTACCACGTACACAGTTGCTAAAATACATTCTAGCTATCTAGCAAACTATTATTGTTATTATTAGTGTTAGATTGCTGGAGCAAGCTGGCACCTAGTGCTAAATGTCTCAAAGCAAGACACTTGAACCTGCACATTGTCCGTCTTTAGGTTACTGCGCAGTCAATGCGCCACCCTTAGCACTAACCTCAGGGTTCGTACAAAGTCTTGAAAGTTGGGAAAATGCTAATTTTAAACGTTATGTTTTCAAGGTTAGGAATATGCTTGAATTTGAATATAATCCTTGAAAAATGCTTGATTGTCAACATAATCTGGTGTTTCTTCTACACAATCACTCATGTAAACCAGACATCTTTGTTATCTCCTTGCATTTATAGCAACAATTTAGATGTGATAATAAAGGCTTCGAGAGTCTGGCAATTTTTGGTTTAGGTACCTTGAAAGTGTTTGAAAAGTGCTTGAATTTTACTCTAAGCTGTACGAACCCTGTATCCTGTTTCTGTTTCCTCCACTTTTTTCTCCTTGTTTCTGTGGCTGCTGGAAGGACAACTCATCATTTATTTGCATGTCAGGATTAGAGTTTCTGCTTCAAAACAAACTGAAAGTCACAGTAGGCAGGAGAACCAGAATGAAACAGGGTCCTTTTAGGGAGGTTTGCAGGTGTATGTCATTGCAGCAGTGGCTTTAGGAAGGCTATTTTTTTGCTGTAGCTGTCAATACTGTGGAGTCAAATCAGTCATTCTTTGGAAGCCCCCTCAATTCATTAGGGCCCCAAGCAGTTTCCTGCCTTGCTTGTCTATGCCTTTCTACTTCTATTCTTATTCACTGATACATGACGAGGACGCTCTCTTTTTCTCACACCTCTCGGTTCAGCAGAGTATTATCCCAGCAGGATATCAACTTGTAGTGTTCAGTTAAACAATAATCATCTCTGTGAAAAGGTTTAGTTTGTGTCTTTGTAGATACTACTTTTTTCTCTTCCTGGTAGACAGGTGTATTAGTATCAATTTCTCTCTAATTATGTGTGTGGTAGGTGCTTACGAATGCTAATTATACATTGAAGCTGCATTAAAGGAGTTTTATCTTGGAAGCGTGATGTAAAAACACAGTAATTATAGATAATGTGGGTGTAATTAGGTACTTCTTAATGAACAGACTTTAAATTAGATGTTGCTTGGATGAGAGCAGGAGCTAGATAGGCCTGAGAGACTTTTTGAACTTACTTCTAATGTATTGTCCTCCCTTATAGAAGTCATTATGTGCTTGCAACAACAATCTTTGGTCATCTGTGTTGTTTGTTCCCTCATCAATGCAACCTCACAATGCAGGCTAATCGATCCAGCGGCTGCTGTGTCTGTGCCCGCCACATTTTACACCTGGGATAAACTTCATGATGAACAGAATATCTTGGTCTCATTTCCCCTTCTGCAGATAAAGGGTTTTGTGGTACATGTTCCTGCATGGCTATATCCAGCCAGTGTGAATCTTCAGCTTATAAAGGCTCCATGAAAAGAGACAACCTGAATCAAACTCTTTCTTCTAAGAAAGGAGCAGTTTAAAAGAGCGTCCACCTCTCTCTTTCTGTACCCCACAGCTGGGATCAGACGCTAGTAAGGGTGACACGGCTGACTGCCATGCTTTTCAGTGGTGACTCCGCTCTTTCTTAATTCATTTATTCCCCTGCTCCACCACATCCTTCCCCGCGTACCTCTGCCTTCTTCCTCATCAAAGTGAAAGGGATATGTGATGTAGCCACCCTCCCCGCTGCGTTTGATTTTCTCACGCTCCTCCGCACTGATCCATCAATCATGAAACCACGCTTTGATCCGTACATGATTGGCCGTGACATGGTGACATTCATCGCCTTGGCCTATCACATTCACCGCTGTCATTATGTCCACTCCTGCACGGTTCAAAGGCTTTGGCTCTTAAAGTTTAAGCTCTCCTTCTCTCTCTCTCTCTCCAACAAACTAGTTTTACTTTGTCATTGGTGACTTCACGTTTTCTCTCCTTCACCCCTTGCATTTGTTGTGTCATGGGCTCTATTAATTCTCTCAGAACGAAGGCTGTGAAGCAACATGAAGGAAATGCTACAGGTTAAAGTGTCAAATGGAGCTGTTTGTTTGAACACAAAAGATAAGATACACAGCAGTTACCTTTATTGCAAAAAATGCCAACTTTTATTACAGAAAACATCATTATTATAGGATAAAACCCTGAACAAAAATAGACATTGCTGAGTTGTCAAAGATCATGTGACTTCTCCCTCTGTGCTTTTTATACTATGTTTTTTTCTTGTGGGAACAGTGGTAAGTGTAGTGGACCTCAAGCTGTGTCAAATGCACACATCTATTGTAGAATATCAGACTTTAATACTCTGGAATAACATTGCAAATGGTCTCTTTCATTTAATGCTAGCTCGTGCCTTTGAGGCTGATGGACCTTACGATTCCAGTCGCATTCAGTCTTCTGCTTTGTTGTCTCTCTGCTTGTTGCTCAGGTCAGCTTTTAACTTGTGCTGTAGGTTCATAGGAATTCACAAGAGGGATGAAGGACATGGATTGACATTTGTATATTTTAAAAGATATGCTCTGCCTAAACGTTGTTGTTTTGTTCCCTGCAGACCCAGAGAGAGACAGGGACGTGTGACCAGACGTCAGTCCCTCCACTAACGCCCTTTGAAAGCCCTCCCTTGGCAGACATGGAAATGCTTTTAGTACAGCACATTATTCAGACTTTGGTGCCCCCTGTCTGCTGCCGCCAGCGTCGCAGAGTTCATCCCCTGCCCTACGGCACTCTGTTTGTCTGCTCAGGCTGGCGAAACACCTGCTCCCCAAACCCCACGAATATGTTTACAAATCAACAGGGCCAAGTGGGTGTGACTGTGCCGCTGAGTTGAGAAAGCTGATTTAGACTCGCTGAGCAGTTCCATTCCATCAATAGACCACAGAGCCTTTTCACAAGCTTGTTTTTGTGAGATGTTCCTTTCATCTGAGCAGCAGAGAGAGGTGCAGTAAAAGTGAAATGAAAGAGTCAGAGTCAGGCTCATGCCCAGTAACCACTCAGCTTGTAAAAGGGTGAAATATTGCTACTGTCTTTCAATATTTTGTCTGCCAACAGTTCTCAGTTGCAGTGCCTTCAACCTTCACAGGGGAAAGCCTTGCTGCATGCTTTTTCTTTACAGATGACAGGGGCCTGAATGCCATTTGATGCAGGCCTGGCGATTTGCTGAAGGGAACAGGAGGGGGAGGGAGGGAGAGTCAGGAGAATTAAAATGTATTTCAGGTCTGAGGCAAGTGGTGCATTGCTGCAACTCGTATCTCAGGGAAGGAGGGAGTTTAAAGGGTGGGGAATGGAGGAGAGCGGGGCGGGAGGGGGAGGTTTTTGCAGCGAACTGTTGCTAGGAAACACTTGTGGCATCTCTACTCCCTCTCGTTGAAATGTCAGAACTAACTGACAGAGAAGCCGGAGTGAAATGTCAGTCCTATCCTCCCAGGAGTTTGAAGAATGTGGCGCGTGTTTCTATTTAAGTAGCCATGTTTATCAAAGGGTTCTCAAAGAGTCAACACAAGCCTTTCTTCTGCCGGAGCAGAGAGTATTTAGGATGCAGGCAGGCTGGAGTTTCTACAGCTTCGTTCTCTTCTTCTGTTTGTCTGGGTGGCTGTCTTTCTTTTTTCATCTTTGTGTTTTTCCCCTCTCATTCTGTCTTTCAAGATCTGCCTATTTTCTCCCTACCTCATTTCCTTCACCCGCTCCCTTCCTTCACTCACTCACTATTACTCCATCTCTCATTATTCTCCCCTTATTCTCTGTCTTTTATTGGTCTCCCTCGCTCCTTAATTCCCTCTCTCCTTTTCAAATTCTGAGCCATATGGTCCATCAGCGTAATCCTCAGCCCAGATATTTGATTATCAAAGCTGTCTGGCTGCAAAAGACTCAACTCTCCACCGGCCACTATTGAGCCCGTTCCCCTACACTCAGTACATTGTAATTCAGAGAGAGTATCTGGCTCTGAATTAGAATAAAAGCCTTCAAATTCTACAGTGACCTCATCTGCACCACAATACATCAGTAGAGTAAGATACACTTGGACATACAGATGAAGAGAATTTTGAATAAGCAAACAAAAAATCAAATAACTTGTCATTTCTGGACTTCTGGTAAAGGAACAACACTTATAATCCTGATATCAATTACACAAGTAGGGATGTTTGGGTTGCACATCTATAACTGTGACATAAATACTAACTTCTGCTATGCATGAATCATCTTTATGCTCATGCCAGCTAAGACTTGTTTGTTTTTTGCCAGCTATAGATTTATCATCTCTAAAATAAAGACAAAATTAGACAAGCTCCCACATTGTTTGACCATGCCCAATCAGAAGGATTGCCTTCACACAGTTTTCCTCAAGCTTTGAACTGCATTACCATCCATGTAACCTTGAAGTAATCTGATTTGCCGTCTTTGGCTTTCACCGCATACACGCTGCACAAAGCAGACTCCTTAATAACCCTATATCCACGTGCTCTGCGGCATTCATCCATGTACCTACGTTTCATTCTCCCACTGGGAGTGGATACAATTCATACCACTGATTGACTTCCATCGCATTGTGTTGGGCCTTAAAGCTAATCATACCATAATAATTGCCAGGCTCATGCATGGAAAATAATGATTTTTTTTTTTTGTTTCGTTAAGAGGGAGAAGCCAGTATTTGACAGCGTGAGGGTACACAGCAGTGAGACTTGACACAACAGTCCTATGCCTATGGGGTAATTGGAGCCATAAAAGGAGTCCCAGTCTATATTGCATGTTAACTGTACATTTTCTGCACCCTAGAAGTAAAAATATCAACATTTTGAAAAACTCATACTGCCTTTTTGGACTTGCACAAAGAATGATAATATAATTCTGTGTTGCAGCTTTGTAGCGGTTGACATTGTACTAACTGCCTGACATACCTGTGAACATAATCCAGGCAGTAATTACATTTCCCACCACAACGCAATTGGGAAAACAGTACTATATGAAAGTAATTTGTTGGAGACAGGGTTGCAATATAATAACATGAGAAACTGTAATAAAATGTCCCTCTAAGTAAGATGAAAATTATGATAAAACTTATAATTCCCTAATGATATTATAAACATCACATTATTACATTACCTTGTGATTCGTCTGAAGAATTTCCACTGAACTAAATATAATAATAATAGTAAGAATCAATACAGTTTCTGCATTACTGTCTAAAAAAGACATAATTATCTATCTAATCAAAAATGTATGATTGAGGCTTTACTGAAGCAAAGAAAATTGTTATGTCATACGAGGCTGTGATGGTGCATGATCATTCATTTTGTGTTTTACAAAACATTACAACGTAAAGAGATTAAAGTCAAATTTGTCAGTGCTGTTGCTCAGTTGATAATAACTGATTTCAGATGGAATTGTGGGGTTATTTGTTCAAGCCTTACTTCCAACTGCTTTTTCTCAGAAGCCAATAACTAGCTCTGTGTAACTTTCAGTATAGCAACAAAAAGTCAATAAAGTGAGCCTTTTCCTGCAAGTAAATGGGTGTGTTTTCTAAAGGCCAGTATCAATATTGACAGTGGGGAAACGTCCTGTGGCCCGGTCCTGCAGCCTCCACAGTAGGCTGGTTTTCCAACAGACCCTGCTTTGTGTTTCTACCCACTGCACACAGCCTGCACACTACAACTTCTCCATAAGACTTGTACGTATAATTCCATTTTCTCTCACTAGAAAACCTGAGCAGTATTCAGTCAGATATTGGTATTTGGTCTGCTTCTGTTTGGCACTTGAGATTTTAGACAGGTTTACTACTGTATAAACTGAGTCAGTGTGCAAGAATACGCTTCAGATTTGATTCTTAGGGTGAAATTTGTATGTATAAATAACCCCGATATACATAATAGCCTGCTGCTTTACACTTACCTGACTAGATGGAATATGTTTTCCGTTTTCTATCGTTATTCTGCAGATTTTTGAGTTCTGATCTGGTCCTCTGATGATGAGAATCCTGTTGAGGGTCTGTTTCATTGCAGCTCTGCTAGTATGCTGTAAGTATCCTAATGCATGCAAAATATACACAAGTTTTAACATGCATCATAATATATACATACATGTATGCCTGGAGTATTTATTTACAATTACTGTAATAAGTTGACCACACAAACACAGAGACACATGCACATGCACAAAATGTCTCCTCACAGCCACGTACTATAATCAGGCATGTGTAGGCACACTCACATACACACAGCAATTTGCCATTCCAGTGTACACTAATAAGATTCCTATTATAGAAACAATATGGTGTATAAATATCTGCCTGCCCCTGGAGATTGCCATGAACTGAGCCCTATTAGTAGACTGTAAACTCCTGTAAACATACCTTGGGGGGTTTGGGCCTTTTGCTGGAGTGACTGTGTGTTGGTGCAAGTGGATGAGACATTTAAAGCATGATTGAATGCTTAATGCAACATTGCATAATTGCATCTAACTGCAAAGCTTAAGGCACACTCTGACTCTGAGGGACTGTTGAGCTACATGAAAATGAGACAGCCGTCTTGTTACAGAGATACATGCCACACAGTGGACACAACTATCTCTGTTGCATGAGACGTACCCAGAAATCTGTATGTCAAGTGGAGTTAATGGACACACGCCAGCCAATCAGAACAGAGATTATGTCTGTCTCTGTTTGCAAGAATCTGTTGTGGTTAACTGTTGATACTCTTTGAACTCTTTGGTTAACTGCATTCGTATGTATCTGTAGTATCCCACCCGCTGACAGAATACCTTGCCATCAAAGTAAAGGTAACAAACAATTCAGCTGCCATAAACTAACTTACTAATTATCCCCACATTCTTCTTTTGTGTCAAACTCAAACAATGCTCAAACCCATTCCTTTCATAAAAGTTATTCAACTTTGCCTAAAGAAACATAGAAATTGAAGCTCTGACTCTAATACTCTAACAAAAAAATTATTTGCATTTTGTGTGTGTGTGTGTGTGTGTGTGTGTGTGTGTGTGTGTGTGTGTGTGTGTGTGTGTGTGTGTGTGTGTGTGAATTTTGCTAAATCTCTATGTCTTTAATGATGTGCATGCTTTGATGTACCAGTTTTGGTGCCACAAATACATGTGTGAAGGAGTCGCAGGTCAAATCAGTAGGATGGAACAATAAAGAAAATATGCAAGATTTGGTTGTGGCTTGCTGCAGCGGGCACTCTAATTAAGTATGAGCCATAATAGTAGTGTGTGTTGCCCGGCAAGCACACTAACTTTACACACAATATCATTAATAATATCAGATGTGTTCTTGACTATGTTTCATGACATAATGTGAAAATGTAGTATTTAATAAGAATTACATTGCATTTGATATGTGTTCTTTCAGCATCATATGGAAACAGACAGACTGGTTTAGAAGGTTTCAGCACCTTGGTTAGAGAAAAGTGAGACTGGCATGTGCCTCAAAATGCTCCAACAACCACGCCAAACACCCTGGCAACCATTTAGCCAAACAATCAGAACATCACATTCACCACATTGCGATAACATAATGACACCCTAACAAAATAGTGATAAAGTATGTCACACCCTAACACTAGCAGTCCTATAATAAAGCAACCACCTAGTAATGCACTAACAACCATCCTCAGAATACCAGTAAAACCCTACTCCAAGCTACTATTGCTCAGGCAACAGACACACTTACATTTTTGTCACAAAATTTTTGCTTTTCTGTTTTTTTTCAGTCGACATTCTGAGGAAAATTGCTTTTTTATGCCACAGCCAGCTATCCTGCCTGACTGTCTCCCAGTCATTAAGGCCTTCTAGTGATAAGCAGCTTCTTTCAATCACTGAGCCCAGCGTGTGTCCCTTCGCAGGGCAGCATGATTGAAATATTTTCTGTGCCTCTGAGGTTAATAGAGTTAATGAAGATCAAAGACTAATGTCTGGGCAGGATAATTAGTATTCTGTCAGAATGAAAACACACTATGAATAACTGAACTATGACTCTGTCTATATGGACAAGTAACACAGTTCTCAACAAGTGTGCCAAGGCAGTGAGTTAAGACATACCTAGAGACTTTGTGAAAATGTTATGAATAACCACGTCTAACAAAAGACATAATCAAAACCAAGTTCCATGAACTCATTAAAGTTTTTCCATTAACAGCCATCAGTTGTTAATGTCTAGAAGGTTCTTCTCAGCTTTTTTTATTATATTACAGGATTTTTATGGCATTTTATAGCAATCTGCAGCTAGGTGTGACTTAGAAATAAATCAATTTGCTTCAGGATCAGGACGTTTTAAGGTAATAGTAATTTAGTTTTGTTTCTTTTTGATCATGTGAATTGGTGATTGGATTTTTGAGCCCTAAAGTGAATCCACTTAACTCTAACCCACCTCAACACTCTCACCATCTAAATTTACTTGAGATGGCTATAAATAGGTAAGTAGGTGGGTAGATGTGTAGTATAATAGATACATACACTCAGTTGCCAGTTTATTACTAAAACTCAAATAACAGTCCTGCAATAAAACCTACCTTCATTATAATGTTCGGTTTTTGTGTTTAAGTGAGGTGTGGGTTAAACTGTATGGTAATTTTGGAGGCTGCAATTTGTGGTGCTGTTGAATTGTTTTGCATCATGCTGACAGGTGCTTCTATTATTTTGTCCACCCCATTTATATCAATGAGGGTAGGCTAAATGACACCTCTCTGTATGATGTAACACAGTTCAACAGCCCCACTACACTACTGAGTCAAGACTGATAATTTGGGCACAGACAGTAAAATCATCTCACATCTGAAGAAACTGAATCCAAAATTGAAGGTAATCCCAAATATCAATCTCACAAAAGTTTGATTTGATCCTTAATACAAGAAAGTTGTTTCAAACTACATTCTCATTTTAATCCTCCCTCCCTAACTCTGCGAGTACCTTTCATCTCTCCTCAAGATGTCCTGTTAAGTCATGCTTCAGAACATGAAAAGAGGAAAGGTGAAGAATTTCAAAGCCCTGTCAAGAACGCTGACAGTAACATCAAGGTGAAGAGAAATTACACAACAGCAAATGACAGTAGACCTAAGGCTGGGAGTCCAAGGAAGGAGGTCAAGAAGACAGGAAGTAAGAGAATTTCCATGGGACCAAGAAGTGACATCAGCTGCACCAAACTGGGAGGCATCTGCCAGCCTAACCATTACATCTGCCAAGGCCGATACCTAAAAGACAAGTGTTCGGGGGCCAAGACGCAGCAGTGTTGTATGCCAGGTATAGTGACACAGTTACACATGAATGCAAACACATACCAGCACGTATGCAAATATTACAAAGGCTAACTCTAGGTGAGAAACATCCAGCACATGGGACACTTCTGTCACAGACAGTAACACAAACATACCGCTGTACAAGCATACCAAGTAGGGATTAAAAGGGTCGTGTACCGTTCTTTCCCGTCTGAGTCATGAAAATGTGTTACTGTGGGTGTGAGACTGTATCAATGTCTGACACATCAATAAATTACATTTGAATAGTGTCTTTCTGCTGTAATTGGCCTTATTTCCACATGAATGGATCATGAGGTGACTCAGACTCAGTAGATGTTAAAATATATATTTTTTAAAATACGATTTTTATGCTTCACGCCTTTTGGAATGCAATGCAGCAGCCTTTAAATGTGCTGTATTTTGGGCCTCTCTCTGTAGTTGGAGCCTGGAGTATCCTTTGTGCTGGTCACCACAACAACAGAGTGAGGGCGTGTGATGTGCATGGCTGTGGAGCTTTCAACTCCAGAAGGTGATTCTTCCTGATCTGATCTTTATGCTTAAAGTGCAGTGCAGATGATTTGATAATGCAGCCTTTCAGGTGTTGCATATTCTCTGAAACAGTTCACTATGTGGCTTCTGACATGTCTTTCTGTGTGATGAACCTTAGTTGGTAAAAGTGAGCTGCGACATCACCTTAAATCATAACTAAAGTTTTAAAGATGATCAGTCCGGCTTTCTCTGGGTGGAGGACTGGGCAGACATTAGAATATCTTTTGGACAGATTTGGTGAAATGTGATTAATCGAAACAGACTTTTTAAGATGGCTTTGTAATTCCAATCTTTTCTTTTGCTCCTCTCACAGAGGTAATGACCTACATAGAGCAGTGGACCTGGTGTGTGATGACTATGGTATTGTCAACACTCCATTCTCAGGCTCTCTGGTGGGCCCAGTGAGTCGGAAAGACCCAGCTGGGAATCAGTATGATGGGGTCAAACTTCTAAATGACGGTAAGGAGGACAGATTGTCAATGCAGTACTTGAAAGTGAGTGCAGCAAGGCAAAGAAAGAAAATGATTAATCACTATTTGAAATGATAGGATCCAGCTTTTGAAAATGTTATACCAACCAACGTTGACACAGAAGCCAATGTTAAAGTCAATACTTTTGACTGCAACTGTCTACTAAATAAAAGAAAAATATATAGTTCATTCGTACATAATGATGACTGTATAATAAATCAACAAGACTACAGAGTCCACAGCCATGCTAGCAGCTATGTGAGGCTGCAATGCTCATTGTGAATAAAACCAAAGTTAGGTGAACCATGATGGCGCTTGATGAAAAGCCAGAGGATCACCAAAGTTCACAAAGATCATCGATGTCTGCAACAAATTTGAAAACTTGAAAACAAACAGTTGTCAAGACATTTTACTGAACCACCCATTTTAATCAGCTGGTGGTGCTAGTCAGGGAATAACCATAGTCATTAGGGTTCATCCTCTGGGCACCATGGATACCTGTACCAAATTTCATGGCAATTCATCCAAAGGTTGTCAGGACCAAAGTGGTGGACCAACCAACTAACCGACCAACATTGCCATCCGTAGAGCTACATCACTGGCAATGGCTAAAAGTCGCTGGGCACATCAGCTAAGGTTTTCTGGAAATAACACCTAGAATTCATACTGATATTTGCTACAACTGAAAATAATAAAAAGGCAGGTTTTATTAAAACACTGCAACCTTGTACTGTTAACTCTGCAAGTAGATTCCTGTAATCTATAGCGTATAGGGCTAGGGCAAAGGCGATGTTAAGTTATTATGGTGTGGGTGTTAGGTGGGGATGAAAAGAAAGAGTGATTTAGAGGGATTAGTCAAGGTGTTGGAAAGGGGGGCTGAGACTCCATTGAACTCCTGGTTGCCTTTAACACCAGGACCCAGCTGCATGTGAAACCCCATCAAAGGCTGTTCATGAGTAATGACCCCCACTAAGGGCCATCATTACAGAACAAAGCAAAGCATCAGCGTTTGTGTGTTTGTGTCGATAGAGCCTGGCAGAAGAGTGCACACATGCCTTTGCAATTTATAGTCTATTTGTGTCTGTGTGTGCGTGCTTGTGTGAGTGAGTGTATCCTGAGTTGATAAGGCACTGGAGTGATGAGTAAACATCATTAGTCCTCATTCTGCCTCTACCCCTAAATGAACTGCATTATCAGAAGAACACATGTACTGTCAGCTCCTTTCATCTCAGGGTAAAGCACAGACATGATTAGACATCACAGAGACACATTACCTCGCCATGATACCCACATTAATGCTGAGACACTCATCATTAAGAGTTCGTGGGATTTAATGATGGTGTTGAGTTGTAGACTAGCCTACTTTTGGGTTGTTTGTTTTTAAGTTGGCAGCTTGCTTGTTTTTGTCCTCATGTTGGTAAAAAAAAAAAAACAGGAGATGGTAAGAAAGTTGTTATTTAGGGTCTTGAGCCTATGTTGATCCATTTGGAATTATAAATGATCAATTATAGGAGCATTTTCATCAACACAGGCCTACATTTGTACAAATTGTATTCAGCGCATTAAGATGGATTTATAGCTTAAGAAGCCCAAGGTGAGGGGGATGCTAAAGTTGTCTAACTCCTTTGCTTTTCTCCAAAAAACAAAACAAAAAATGATTGATCAGGAAGGATTCTCATTTTGCACATCCATTCACCTGTGGTGTTTAAACTGCTTTCTACTGAGATGTCATTCAGCACAACTGCATCCACTATTTCCAGTGACTGGAGTCAGACAAAATGTGAATCCATTTCTCACAAATTTACCCCATGAAGGTAAAGTAATGAGAACAACCTGACTTCACAGGTATAAATTAGCCTAAACTCCCAAAAATATTCTTAGTTGTGTCAGTGAGCTGAATTGAATCTCTTTCTATTACAAAAGTAGCAGGATATAACAGGGCATTAATATCCTCAAAACAATCATTTTTGTTGCTGTCTCATCCAGTGCATTGTGTGAAGATCTTCAACATCCGTCCTTACCGTTACATCGGCCCGGTGGCTCAGGGAGAAGCCTTGGGTTATCTGTTGCCGCTGCAGGAGCGCTTCTCTGGCATCACATCACACCTGGAGCTGCAAATGTGTGACGGAACTGACCCTTCGCCTTTCATATGACCTCTAACCTCTCGTCTTTTATATGACGCCTCAGTCTTTACCATTGTGACATTTCATATAATCTCTTCTGTTTCAAATTACCCTTGACCCTTCACCTTTAATATGACCTCTGACTTTCATCTTTCATGTAACCTGTGACCCCCTCACCTTTTGAAACCCTAAACATTTGACCCATGACCCTGCAGATATAATCCCTGATGCCTAAAAATGATTATGACACCTTATGTTAGTTCTAACGATTCTGTGCCTGAAAATGAGCACTTTTTATTTGACAGCTCTGACACTTCAATCTGGCCTATGATGCAACAGTCCCAATTCTTTGTCCTCTATAGAATATAGCCATACAAAACTTTGGTCTGTCGAATGACAGCATTTCAAAACCAGTGTCTTACATAATGGGAACTACATTATCTTTTTTCCCCTGATCACAGCAATTTAAGTACATCGTTCTTACACGCTCATGATGGCCAGCTTTTGTGTGACTGATGAGCCTTTATCTCAATTTCTCCATTTTTTAGAATTTTGTATATTTTTGCATCTTTTTTCCACTTAATGTCATGTATTTTTATAAAGTTAACTGGAAATTAACTAAATAGTTCTCTTGCATACTATTCTCCTTCTCCTTTTGTATGAAAATTGTCCCATCCCTCAACATGGACTCATATGATCCCTTTTACGTAATCTCTATATAATTGAATGAAGCAATACATTCTTACTTTCATTTCTGCTTTTGACTAAAGTGGTTTCTATTTCCCATAACCCAGTTGGAAGTAAAATGTAGGATGTGACAAGTTTAAATTGGGGAGTCATATATTTTCATAACTTGTCATAAAGAAGATATTGTTCACTTTTCTCAATACTTTATTCTAAATTCTAACTTGTCATGACAATTCTGAGTTCTGACATTATCTCTGTAAGGCAGCCATCATTTTATATTAATCATCTGCAATTCTGCAAGGGATGTGCCTCCTCAGATGGGGGGAAAACTGCCACATATACAGTATTATTGTAATGAGTGCAAGACACCAAAAGATGGAGCTGTCTTGCAACAAAATTGTCAGTAAAATCTCAAACTTGGTCATTAGTTTTTTTAAAATCTGTAAATATGAGACATATTACAAGTATCAACACACAGCAATTTTTGTAGTTACTTATAAATAAATACAGTTAAATATAAAACAAATTACAACATAACACTTTGTGATATTAATAGGGAAATGACAACTTTATACTTGGTAAGCACTTTCCTGAAACAAAATTAGCACATTTCCAGTTGACTGAGAGAGAGACATTAACCACATACACACGATGAGGATATCATGTGATGCAGTCTTAAAGCTGGGGTAGGCAGTTTTCTTTTGGCGTCACTGGGCAAAAATGCCATATTAACTGTGCAGCATATTGTAATTCAATACTCAATACTTCAGCCCCCCCTCTTGCCTGTTTTCAGACTTCAGAAAATCTATCCCGTGACGGTAGACTTTAGCCTATCACAGGTTATTTCAGAGAGACGGTGTGTTCATATTGGCTAAGCTACAAGAGCAGATGTGTGTACACGTCCATTCAGACGGTGAAAACCTGATACAGTGGAGGAAAATCCTGCCGAAAATCCTGAAACTTGTGATATCTAATCTAATCTAAAACTAGCCTCTCTTCCGCTGCTGGACGGCGTTGCAGCTGCCTCTGAAGCCCAGGGTGCTCTGCTCTGCGGCCGCGAAGCGCTGGAGGGGCGTCTTTGAGAAAACAAGTCATGGCGGGAGGGGCCGCGGTCTCGGTGAGGCTCACGCCGTGGAGAGCGAGCCCCACGAGGGATACAGTTTCACTGGGGAACCGACTCCTTCTGTTGCTGGTCGAAGTTGTGGGTTTGGTGGGAGGGGCTTATCGGAGTGATAAGAGGCAGCAGAGAGAGAGGCGGAAGGTTTTGCCTAGGTTGCACAGATTTAGCCTACCCCAGCTTTAAGTCAGTCAAGCTTAACTGTTCCTCCCTTTTACCCCAAGTCAAGTTTTACGTTTTCCACCATTATTAGGAACAGTTAATGCCCACAGTAGAGACTTACCGTTTAACCTAACTGTCAACAAGAAACCCGTGGTGGATTTTGGTTGAAAAGCAGATCATGTTGCTGTCCATATGCACAAGCAACAGTGCAACCACTGGTGCACATGTGAGCAAATTACAAAAATATCCATAATTCCCATAATACATTTTTATCTAATTATCATGAAACTTAGAACACATGCTGTTTCCTTTAAGACATGTTCTAATTGACCAGTAATGGGTGGAACAAACAACAAAATATATCAGGACACTTGAACCTAGGTTCTCAAGTTCATAAGTCACACTTCTATCAGTCAAGTCCGTTATACAGCCCCAAATCACAAATGTTCCTCAAAGGGCGTTACAATCTGAATAGCGGTGACACCAACCAGGGGTACTTTGGGGTGGGAGGGGTGAAAAGGTTGTAAGTAACCAACGAATTTGAAAAAATAAATAAATAGAAACGATTTGATTAAAAATATATATGCGCATACAGTCAGCTATAATACCTGAACACCACAGGAAAGAGTGCATAAACTAATTCGTAGGAATCGAGAGTTGAGAAGTGGAAACAGTTAACTTAGCCAACGCTGAACGTAACTGGTTGAAATAGCTAGCTAGATAGCTATAGGCTAACTGTAAGTAATGGATAAATGGTTTGAATACTTAACTAGTCTAGGTAAAAGTAATGTCTAAATGGTTGAAATAGTCAGCATAAAGTAAGGTTGAAATGGCTAACTTAGTTAAAAATATAAATGGTTAGCTAAAAGTAATGGATAAATGGTTGAAACCATGGTTGAAACATCCAGCTTCTGCCACTCCAAGTAAGTGACCTGACAATATCCACTTTTATATCATAAATAGTTGATTAATGTCCAGTATATCATATTCAAATGAACACATTTGGAACATGAAGGTGGTGTTGATTAAGTTCATCTGACAGGGCCCCGGTTTACAACAAAATGTGGTGTAACGTTACTCTTAAAGATAAGAGGGGCAACCATAAATTAAGTAAATATACTATATGCTCTGCTTCAGTACCCTTGAGCATGATGCTGCGTTTGGGTGCTGCCTCGAAGATTTTCAATAGTAATTTTTGTATTTTGTGGATTATTGTCATTAAAAGTGTTCGATACATATGAATCAAAATGTTCACACCCAGTAACGTGAATGCAGCTTTAAGTATATGGATTGAACCCGTGGCTGAGTGATCCTGCAGCCTGTGGTTTGCTCTGACGCTGGAGGGTTGGTCCATGGAGCATATTATGAGGCGTCCCGGTTGCTCTAATGGGAGTGGGCGAGCTGGGATAGGCTGGGAGTTTGGTTGGAGCCGTCCAGCGGCACGGCACTAGGCACAAGAAAGGGGGGGGGGACGAAGAACCGAGCGACTATTAACTTCTGGCTTCTGGGCGGCTGCGTGTTGGGCAGGAAATTTGACGTAGACAGATTTACGGAAAATAGCATTTGTTGCATTCAGGGGTCACGGATCTGAGCGGCGCGGATGACAAAGAAGCGTCGCCGTGCAAACTTTCTCAACCGGGTTTGATCGCTCGTAAAACCCAACAGGGAATTCTGTTTATTCTTTTTAACGGAGGCGTAAAGAAGAGGACATCATGCCACGGCGCACCGTGCAAGAATTAACAGTGCAAGATGTCCAGAAGCGGAGGAATCCGAACAAACACTACGTAAGCCTCATTTAAGTATTACAACATCAGGGTTTCGCTGCTTAAAGTGAGCAACAGATCGAGGTTGTTTTGCAGTTCTTCTCCCTGTCCTGTCGGGTAAAGTAAAAACAAAGAGAGTATCAAATTACAGTTTACCACGCCAGCCGAAAAGGACAGTTTGATTCTTTAGACCAATCATTATTTTATTATAAAGACTGTTAGCACCACAAACAATGGAGAAACCGATGTAAAGATACATAAATACATACATAAAGAAAAGATAGTGTGTTAATACGTTTGACAGTCTAGAGTTGCATAGTCTTTTTTAAGTGGTTCCTTGGTGTTTTTCAAGTTGACATTGTCCTACTATATGTTGGACTTGTCTGAGGTTTAAACAGCAACTTTTGTCTTTTAGTCCTTAGAGGGATTATGGTCAGTATTGTTGTTTTGGGTTACCATTAAGGAGCATTCAAATGGATCTGGCTGTGACCTATGACCCTCCCTGAGTCTGCATACCTTCAAGTGACTAGCAGCAATTCAGTATCACATGTATATGGATATAGACATTGTACTATTACTACCGGAGTCTGCAGTGTAACAAAATCTTTTCCAGTGCTTGCTTGTCATATGCCTGCTCCCCCGTGTGCCATCATAGAGGAAGGTCACAGAAAACATCTGAAGAGGCAAATCAATCCAGTCCACAAACCATCCAGACTAATCCCCATGAGGATAGAGTTCAAATTGAGCATCCCAGCTTTGTCATGCCTCAGGCTCTCCAATTTACTACAGGCACCGGTAACCAGGAAGTATAATTAACAGGGTTTTTAAGGTCATCACAGTGAACACAAGGTAATGTTTGAACAAGGGAAGGGCCTTAACATTATGTACCAAATGCCATGTGGCATTTGTAGCTTTATGACTTCAATTTTGTACAGTACATTGTACAGTTTTCATTTATGCCAGTTTTAGTGCTTTATTGTAATCAAACATTACCAAATGTATTGATAATTAGCCTATTTACGCAGAATAGCTCTAGTTCTGCAGTGTTTAGTTGATGGAGACATTAAAAGAGATAATAATCCTGATGTCAGGTGATAATGTTGTGATTATCTCATTACCAGTGTCTCTATTGGCAGGCTAGACAGTAGCCTATCTGTGCCAATTTAGGGGATCTGTTCGAGTCCCATTACTGTGTGTGGGGCAGGAGAAAAGTAGGGATATTTTTCCTGTTTCAACTATCATTTCCCACTGGTACTGCAAAGCTTGTGTGGGAGACAAGAATGTCAAAAAATGACAAAGACCCATTGCTTGCTTTTCTGCAGTTCATAAACAATGGAGCTTTCATCATTCTTGTCTGAAAATGAATAGCGGGGGATACATGTGGGTGAACTTGTCTGCAAAAGTGCACACAGCCAGTTTAAAGTAACACATATGAGATCATATGATCTCGAGGGCCAAGAGTGAGAGCCACTGCCAAGGCCTTAGCGGGTGTTCGTGTTAGTTCCGTGTGCATGGGGTGTGCCTGTGTGTGCGCTCGTATGCATATGTTGGTTTGCATCCATCTATGTGTGAAAATGATGCCTGGGTTGAGGGACCAACAGACCATATACCGCTGCGAGTGTTAGTGGTCAAGGACACAGAGTTCTCGAGGTCCTGTGTCTTCTCCATCTGTCCGTTTGCTCTCTGGTACAGTCCATGTTGTTTTGTGCCTCTGCTACTCTCTCTACACATGCAATGCCGGACACCTTAAATCCTCCAGAACCCTGGAGGTGTGGTTAAGAGTACAAAAAGCAGCTTATAGCTCTTCTGCTCATCAGAGTTGAACCTATGATGTAGAAATAAAACCCCCCTGAAAAACCACATGCCCAAGAGACATACCGATATAAGAGCATTTTATTGCCAGTATTAGTGTTTCACTGATGAGAAGCTTTTATAACTAAAGTTACAGCTTTGGTTTTCTTCCTCAGAGCTATGGCTTCACCCTCATTTACCGTTGTAGGTGTTGTAGTTGTAGTTTAGAGAGCTTAGACTGTAGTAAGGGAAAAAAGCTCAACATACACCCTTTTGCATAGTGGTTCTCCCTCTTAATCGTTGAGAATTTAGTAAATAGTAGATGGCCACAGACAATACCCTGTAAAGATGACCCTCCATTGGTTTACACACACACACACTGAATTTGGAATAAATGTATAAGTTTTGGGATATAACTCCATAACATCATGAGGACAGCTGGCCTATATAGCTCCTGTAGCTGGTCCATCCATGGCCGTATGACTCTAGTGCCCTGAAAGAGAGAGCGAGGCCAGAGAAGGTCTGGGAGTGGGGCCAACAACATTCAGCCAGACACAGCGAGCCACCAGGGAGTTTCCAATCACCTCCCTGCCTCTCCCCTCTTCTTGTTCTTTAGAGAATAAAATAAAGAACTGTGTCTGTTGCCTAGTGGCAGCTGCAGTGATTAGGCTAGATTCTTTGTGACGTTTTACTGTTGCTGATAGGAGGCAGATGGAATTTAAAGTTGTGCATGTACAAGAAGTAAATGTTTAACTGAGCTTAGTGCCACACATGATACAAAACAATGTGTCTCTGTATTCTAATGGTGTTGCTGCACTCTGCATACATTTAGAATGTGATGTTATGCTGTATTGAAGGCTTCACATCAAACTGATGAACTGATGTTTCCATTGCTGCTTTTGCTGCTCAGTTCTTTATGGCAACACAATGTTTCCCAAAAGGGGCTGCAATTTTTGAGAAGACAGCATAGTCAAATCTGCTGCCTCCACACAGGATAATGACTTCCTCTTCAGCAGGAAGTGGTGCAAATGGACTGGGAAGTGAAATAATCGGATATCCCCGTTGCGTTCATGTGAACGGATGATGACTGACTGCTGCCTCGTGTTGCCTGACAAGTCTGCTGTCTGCCTTTCCTCATGCTACCCTTTCCAGGAGTCACAACACTGCCAATTACTGGCACTATGAGTCAGGAGTGATGCCCCAGGGGGGTTTGGATTACCAAGTGGTTGACAATAATGGCTGTTTGTTAGTTTAAATGTTCCAGTTATTTTTGTCTTTTGTTTTTCCAGGTTTACATCATCAAAGTGTCCTGGAGCGATGGCAGTACAGAAATCATTTACAGACGCTACAGCAAGTTCTTTGACCTGCAGGTGAGTACATGTGTTCGTGTGTGCATGTGTAACTGTGTGTTAGTGTGTCTCGGTTTGTGATATGTCTGTTTATACCGTAGTTGTGTGTGCAGTTGCATGTTTTAGGGGGCAAGGAGTTTTTACCTTTTCCAACAGAGAAGACTAGCAAAGGTCAGGAAGTGAATGGAAGTACTCTCTCCATACAGCACTGTCCCCCTGTAGACCCAGTGCTTGTAGCCAAGCTCTCCCTGCTCCACCCATATGACACTGGTAATTATATTGTGCGAGAGGAGTCGGAAAATGTCCCAATGAAGTTAATAGAGGACAGTGATGAATGCGACGACCGCACTGATGACCACAGAAATGTCTGAATCATTCTCGAACGTCACGCTGGCAGTGTGTGTGTGTGTTGCACAAGGAGGGAATCTCATTAGTATTCTAGTTTCCTTTCCTCTATCAAAGGTAATGGATCTGGGTCCCTGGCCATGTCTGAGCTTAGAGAGCATGGACTCCAGGAAACCCGGAAAAGCAACCGCTTTTAATGAGCACAAAGTCAATTTAGGCGAAGCATACTGTCAACCCTAATTGGATTAAATTCCTTTTAATTGATTAGGACGGTCAAAGCGTGAGCAGTGAAATAAAGAATTGTAATGCTCCACTGAGGTTTTTCTGAGGCTGCAAATGTAATGTTAACTGGAAGAATGTAAACTATTTCATTACTAATTTTATTAGTTTGACTTGAGCCTACAAAAGCTGCCTACAGTCTTACTTATATATCAGCTTGTATCACTCTCGTAATTGTTTTTTAATTGTTGCACCTTTCTGTGTCTGCCAAAGTAAAAGTGCATGTAAAGCTATTAACAATAATCTTTGTAGTGTAATGAACACAGATTGGCTAAAAACATAGAGAAAGGACTGTTACTTTACTGATAACATTTAAAGGGGTATTAAGTCTATGCCCACTGTTGAACTTTTGTCAGTGAGTAAGAACTGCAACAACCGTTAAAGAACTGCACAAGCTCAGACCCCATCCCTCTTTATCATCGTGTCAATATAGACCATAAATTAATAAGAAACTTTTCATAACAGAGACAAGAAAGATGGCTAATCTAAAAGGGTACTAGGAGGATTCTGGACTTTTGGACTGGAATTTAGGTTGAACATCTGTCATTGGCTTATTCTCAATTAAATATGCAGATATTGAACTAAAGTAAACTGATCGGTGAGAAATTCCCAATGTTGGTAATTCAATCATCCAGTCGTAGCACTGCTTTGCTTTTGATGTTTTTGGCTCAAGGCTTTTTTTTTTTTTTTTAGACTTTTTGAGTGGTGTGACTAAGTGAGAGGAGGAGGTTGGGAGACCTATGAGACCAATGACGGGAGTTTTCTTCCCAGTATAGGCTGGAAAGGGATTTTTGAAAGCCAGAAATCTTAGCAGCGGATGAAGTAATTGCTGTTTCAGAATTAATCAATGGCCGTACATGTTGCCATTTGAGTGCTAGGAAGCACAAAATCTTTACTGTTGCCTTTTTAAAACACCCACAAATATGGATAAAACACATAGTTAACTGTCACTGATCATTTTCAGTTTCAACAATATCTTTCCATGCTTATTGTATCCATACTTAAGCATATTACCAGTTCACATGACTAGTTACATCACTAAAGACCTTCTGTATCAGATGTCGGACCAATGGCAATGAGATATTTTCAGCAGGGGCATTCCCCGCTGCTGTTCATCCCCTGCCATGCCATTCAGCTGCTTCCTGCCGTGTCGACAGCCTGTGGGTGGGCTCTCACTGGTGAGGGAGATGTAGATAAAACCCAGCAGGAGAGATTACAAGCCAATCTCTTATCTCCTGTTAGGTTTGGCATTGACTTATTATAAGCCACCTTGAGGCTATGGTATTTCTTACAGAAAAGTGTCAAGTTGGAATGCTCAAAATCTCATCAGCTCCACTATTGTATGTGCTTTATGTGCCAGCATTGTTTGTAGAATTTATTTGAAGTTTTTTTTTTTTTTTTTTTGTCATATTTTTAATGTTATTTAATCATTTTGACCTTTTACACTGTGGACTATGATGATAGTCAGTGGTTTGACATCATCAGATGTCATCCCATGTACCCAGCAAGGATAGTGACATAGAGCTGACTCATTCAGCTCCTCTCGTTGCGATTTCTTCATTTCCTGTTATCCTCCTTTGCTTTTTTCCATCTTATTCTGCCTTTTTTGTCTGCTGTGATCATCTCTCGTTCTGTGGCTTGATACTGCTGTCTTGTCTTGTGATTCAGGAGGGGTTTATATGAACAAAGAATAAGATGATGATGTAAAAAAAAAAAAAGAAAAACAATACACATAAAGTGTCTCTGGTCATTCCAAAGCCTCAGAGCCAGACAGGAAGTGTTATTCATCACATCCCGTCAACACAGCTGGCTCAAGGAGAGGATGCCTTAGTTCAACCAAGGCAACATGTGCTTTTTGTGTGATCACTGACCACAGACTGTTTATTCACTCACTCTGACTTCAATATGATTTCTGCATGAAGGGAATTTGTATTGATCCTCCAGACCCGCTTGGTTATCATTGTAAAATCCACATATTTTACATTTGGATAACACATTACCAAGTTGTGTTGAGCAGACAGTGATCCTGATGACAAGGAGAAAAACACACAGATTGTCATTAGATAACAATTTTGATATAAATCTGCATTTCTTAAAGTATATTCCTGTTAATGGAGGTGATAACCAAGAATAGTATAGAATTAACTCCACCACATCAAATGCATAGTCTGCTTTGGAACAAGGCTGTCATCAAACTTCTCTCTAATTAATGATGCCTTGCATGTCTGACATCATTCACTTCCAGAGAATACTTGACCCAGAGCCAGATGTTCTTCTCACCCAAGATATTCCTGCGACGCCCAAACCAGAGTCTCTGTGTAGATGCAACCCTTAAATAGCTTCAGGGAGTTTAGTATTAATTTCTTCATACTGGTGAAAGACTCTATGGTGAGATAGAATTATTGGCTGCACTTATGCATACATGTATGTGGTTAGTCTTGCAAGCTGTTGAATACTGAGAAAATTAATTTGAGCAATTTGCATTTTAACATAAAACCTGTGGTCCCCCGTTTCAGTGTGTTAAATTGTGAACAAAAACAGATGGAAAGTGCAGAGATTTTTTGCCGTGGGGTCATCCTGGTTGCTTTGCAATTTTATTTCCATGTCACTGAGAACAGTTTCCATGCTGCACACGTGTCCGCTCAACTTCACAAGCTTAGTCTTCCAGCATTCCCAGTCGCTTTGGATACAGGATACACTTTTACTTTAAAGCTGTAGGAAAAAATCCAATACATCGCTACTTGCTTATTCAGAGTTGCACAGCTGTCACATATTTTCCATCTGCAGTAATCGAGTAACAAAACTATAGGGGGGGGATGTTATTTTGCTTAGAGCAATGGGACTGCCTGTTGTGTGCATTTCCCCAAGCAGTAACAATCTGCCCATTTCTTTCTTGTGCACAGTAACTTTGGCCATTTTCAGAATAAAATGTATTGTATTAATCCTTAAGCAGTGCAGTTTGTTCCTGGAACAATAACCCAAAACATGTGGTTTTACTTAACTGCTGAAAGATAGGTGCACTTTACTGAAGTTCTGTTAATGGTATTTGTGTCAGGGATCTTGTGGACTGAATATTATGAAGAAAACAATGACAGTCTAAATGAATATGTCAGTAAACATCAAGAATGTTGTCAAACTATTTATTGCGCTGACATTGTCTTAGATGAAGATGAACTATTGGCGAGACTGTATTCTTCATGATTCAGTGAAATTGATACAAAATCCCAAACTATACATCACCATATCGCTCTTTTTTAATTTTCTTATTCATATGGGTTTGCTTATGACTGCTGGGGATGGAAGTGGTTTTTAAGCAGTGTGGCCCAGGCTCAAGTGTGAAATGGGAGCTCTGTTTTGTTTTCACCCTCTGGCTCTTTAACCATTTGCTGTCCTTGAGCTGTGTTGATTGGGATTGGCCAGTATGATTTGCAGTTGTCTGTCAAATGACTAGCCTTGATTGGGATTAGTCATGTTAGTCAGGAAAATAGCTCATTGTTGCTGGCTGCTTGAGAGACGACCGGCACAGATGAGCCCATTTGCTATTCCCATCACATACATGTCTCCACTTTAAGTGGCAAGAAACCAAACAGAAACTGATTGAGCCTCCATCCACTGGTGCTATAAAATACCGTAAGAATTGAGATTAGGAAGTTGTGCTTCACATATTGTGATAGACTGGTTCAACCAAATTATTAGTTAAAATATACTTTTCAACAGTTTCTGGCACCATGGTAGGGTAGGGTGATACAGTATGTATTGTGAGATGATGCCATTCAACCATTCAGATTTTCTGAATTGGTCTGAGATTCGGATATTGTTTACACTGAGGTAGCTATCCCTATCCCAACAACAGATTAAACAGAAACAGACCATAGCAAATGATTATTTTATTGTTTTCTCAATTGGATTTTCATTAAATTTACCCCAGTATATCACAATCTATATCAATACTGAAATATACAATTACATATATCATGATAGAAGATTTTATTCATATTGCCCACCCCTATTAAGTGATCAGGGATAAGATCCTCAAATTGAGGATCCAGGCCAGGGTCAAGCCACTTTATTTATTGAAGTGTACTTGAGAAACATTGAGCCACAACCAGACCCTTGGGTGCTGATGTTAAGCTGACCTACTGAATCTGGGTGGCGGGGTCCCACACCAGCTCTCACTGGGCTATCATTCTTCATTTCTGTGGTAACAGGGAAAGCAGCCATTGACAGTACAAAGCATTAAGTTATTTTTCTATCACATTTTGTATTGATTTGACTTAATTTCTATACAGAAGGCTGGCTGGAATCTAGCCATCAATCAAGTTAATCTGCCATTTAATTCCAGAGATAATACAGTTGATGATAAGTCCTTTGCATTATGCAGTATAGTATGTTAAACTGTTAACTTTGAGAGCCACAGCCCATGGATGATTTCTTTGTTCTCACTACTTCATAACTGGACTAACAGCTCAGCCTTCCACAAATGTGGGGTGTTTCGGTAACAGTGTGGTTGTCTGCAAAGGGTTAAAAATGTGGACTGAGTGAAAGAATCGGAGGACTACTGAGATAGGCATGTTGCAAAGAGAGCCGCCATTGTTCTCTGGCCTTTTATTCTCTTATTCAAAAGAGTCTGGTGCATCTCAGATCTTCTTTATTAGGCCTTTATTTGAAGGCTGATGATGTTGTTAAAGCGGATATGGACTAGACAAATTATAGCCTCTTGGAAGATTACGTAAGTCTCTGAATCAGCAAGAATTTGGTAAATGGAATAACAGTGTTTAAAAGTTTACAGCATTACTGGGCATATTGACAGACTGGTAATGTGACATGTTGACAATGGAAAGGCTTGTTCCTCTTCCTTACATCCCTGCACTAGGTCTGTTGGTCTAAATGTAGTCAATCAATGACTGAAATGCATCAAACTGTTTTTTTTTAGGAGACTGTGTGTTGTAAACAGATTTTTAACAGTTTATGTTCAAAGCGTATTCACTCTTTCCATTATTCAATTAAGCTGGCAGATGAAAGGTTTGAATATTGCCTTTTTTATTGCAGGAAATCTAGATGTCTTCCAAGCATTGTCTAGAATAATAGCAGTTTAGGGTTCAAATTTAACTTTTGACAGAGTTTTGAATATTCTGACAGCACTAGCATAAATACAGAGATACAGTTCATATCCAGAACTGATGAGTGCATAGAAATGAAATGAACTGAAATGAACTCAGCATGATATCATTTACAATAACATACTTGAGAATAGCCTTGGAAAGTCATGTGGTGCTTGACTGTGCTCCGCCTTGGCCTGTCATCCTCCTGCCTGTAGAGCATGAATATTTGATGTTGGGTGCATGATGTAACTGGTATTTTGAAGAGACATCTTTACTCTCTCCAGATGCCTTTTCTTGTTTGAGTGGCTCTGATTACAGAGTAGATACAAGGTTTAGAAAAGACACAGAGACTGGGTGTGTCTGCACTCACAGTCCGACACATGGGAACAATTACAGTGTGTGGGGTATTGGCTCCTCTGTCTGCCTGTCTCTTTGCTTATGCTGTCTCTCTTAAGGTGGTACTGTGTCACTTATGATGCATCTGACTCTTAAGCCAAACAGATTGTGTCTTTGTGAGTTTAGTGCTCTTTCTTTTGTCCTTTTCTGAATTCTTTCTTCGCCTTCAGCTGTATCTTAAGAACCAGCAAAACAAAAGACTAAAGTGAACTGACTCACCTCTTTCCTTGTCTCGCTTTAGTAGACAAAGAGGGTTGATAGCTCACCTTTCTGCCCCTTTTCTTTTCATTTTTTTTTTTTTGTTTAACAGGGAAAATTAACTTTATAATCCTGAGCTTTAGCAGTCTGAGCCAATGAGAAGTAATTAAAGTGCAACCGTATCTGCCTTGCTATTAGCTTGATCTTTGGCCTTTTAGTATACAGTATAAAACATTTTTAACAACCAAATCCAAGACTAAATTGTGATTTATGACATGAGTTTCTCTGGTTTTTTGAGATGCAATGCATACCAAAGCTCAAGCCTGTCGGGTACGAAGGCAAGAATGTTATTGGATTATTTGTTTTGTAGTTATACTCATATCTTTATTGGATTCATCTAAATTATTTCTTGTTATTATTGTTTGGCCAGCTGTGCTCAGTTTTAAAGAGATGAAAAATAATCAAAGACCCTTTGAGGTGGGAGAGCAGGTTGAGTTAGTCAAACATCAATAAAGAATGAGATTTAAGATTCCAAAGCCAGTGTCTTTGTCATTCAGTCTATTCTTCTGGCTCTCTTTCAGAGAGTGGCACAAGGGCAAGCTGTCAAAGTTTTTCCATCTGTGTTTTCCTCAAAATAGAAAAGTATCCATCCCTTTCTACTTAAGTGATTAGAGTCTTTATGCCACTCAATGTTTTAGGGCAACAACACCTCTTTGGCATCTGATTAGACTGAGACAGTCCATAGAAAGTAACGGAAAATACTATTTGGCACAGGTCTCTGCCTTTCCCATAACCTCTCCATCACCTCACCTCATATTAAATCTCCTCCTTTCTGTCTCTCTCTCTCTGTTAGTTTTGGCTCAATCCAACTTATTGTTTCTTTCAATTTTACCAGAAAATATTTTGTGACAGCTTTACTCAACTTCATTCATGTTGCTAGAAAACATGCTGTAGAAACACCATGAATACACTGGAAAAAAACATTGCAAGATAATGTTTAATAGCAATATCTGGGCAGTAATGTATCACAGAAATCCTGTGACCTATGAAGTTAAATGAATAATCAAAAAGTCATATCAAAATTAATGTCCCGTGAGCTGATAAAATGCCAAACCCTACAACACACATCATCTACCCAGTGTTTCATGACCCACATGTGTAAGATTAGATGCAAGAGTAGGTGGATCGATCAGTGATGTAATATTTTGGAATGAGTGGGATCGCTAAACCAAATATAAAATCTGCCTTATATAACACATCAAAAGTCTATATTTTTGTTGAAACATCTAAGCCCAGAAAAGACAAATTGTGTCTCTCATACCAGTCAAATTACAGAGATATTTAACGTTGGGGGGGGGGGGGGGGGGATGAAAAACATCCCTGGTTTACATTTTTGGCGAGCCAATTTGTTTGACCCTCAGATGCCTCTATGGAGCATAGCCCTGATGGATATCCTTTTTATGAGGTTGACATTGAACAGAACATAGTCAGAAATGCTATTAATCTCATTTCATGATAGCCCTGTCACAGTAGCCTACACATGAGCCAGCTCTAACTGCATCTGCAGACATTCTTAATACTTAGCTATGTTGTTTTTTTTTAGCTGGGAGCAGAAGATTAATTATTCTGGTGTCGCCCTGATTTCAATTAAAGCTTAACTAACTTCGGAGCAGCTTTTTAATTGAGGAAGTCTACATATGGGACATTTGCCCAGCTGTCACTCATTTGCTAATAATGACAGTGTGGCAGTTTTGTGTCAACTTGGTACCCCCCAAAAAACAACAACAAACAAACCACTGGATTGAAATATCAGTAACTGCATGAGAAACTATACATCAAAATATCACTACTTAGTGGTCTTCTTGGACTTCTTAGTTTTGAGAATGCTGTTCATCACTATCAAGTATTTGCAAGGTTTTCTGATATGATATGCATCAAAGAATGAAGGTTTTAGTTTCAACTTGTGATTTTGTTAAATAGCATTCAACTGAGAGGAGAAACTCAACAGTGAGCCCCCTGGTGGTTTCTTTGTTTGGAACAAAAACTTGCAGACCCTTTTTTGGCACATTGTTTGACACTGATGATTAAAAACAGTGATCAAATAGGAATTGGCCATTCATTCAAGAAGTGGTGTATCCTTTTGGTGGTGGTGTATCAAACTTTGGCTGATTCTATAGAGCCATGAAACCCTTAACGATGTTTTTCTGTAGTTTAAATAATATTTGCTTTGGAATGTGAAAGTCTTCTCTTATTGATTGTATTGGATTCTGTAGTCTGACTGCAATATCAAATACATGTCCTAAAAACTCCCCTCTCAATTAAGTATTTTTATTCCTAACCCTAAATCTTTCGGTTGGAGGATTCATGTGGTTTTAACTCAAGCACCATACAAGGATCCATAAGTGAAAACAATTTGCAGATCCACTGTCAGAAAAATGCATTAGAGTGTGCACTTGGAGTTCATTGGTCAATATGGCCAGGTGTAATTTTATTGGCCTCAGCTGCATGGTGGATGGAGGAAAGGCACAAATGTCATACATGACATTTAGATAAAAGTGATAAATTCAATCCGTTTACCCTAGAGCCCTGAGCGATTGCTCTTTAAGGCAGTGTCAGCAGGTCAGCCTTTGAAAAAGAGCCGATATGCTCTTGACCAATTATCTAAAGTTGGGGATGTTAAACTTTGCATCAGAACTAAAGATGGAATGCGGGTCTGTTTCCTTAGGGCCCCTGCATGATAAAAGAGGTGATATTCTTTCATGTAACTTGGATCCCAGAGGTAGAATATGAATTTGTAATTTGGGTTGGTTTTTCCTTTTCCTCTTTATTGATAGATCTACATTACATGCTTTTTTTCAGCTACCCTGTTTGGCTGGGGATCTCTCTGCCTGCCACAGTAGGAGGCACAGTATGCTCGGCAGGTGAAAAATGTTTCTGTGGATCTGAATAACTACATTCCCCAGTCGGTCCTCTATGAAGGGCAGAAAACACAAAATAACTGAACAGTTACAATGACCTTGTTGCTTATGCCTCATTCATTCATTAGTCAGCAACTTAACTAAGAACACAGTAATTACAACAAATACAGACATTAGTGGCCAGAATGATGGTAGTTCAATGTGACAGAGGCATAAAGGAATAACATTTTGAAGTAGAAACAAAAGACTGACTCTTAAGACAGAGAAAGAAAGAATGATCAAGAGAAACCAAGAGAAATGGTGATCAGCAGGTATAAGGAACCACTGCTCTCTGGCCTTTGAAATTTATGGAAACAGAAATGTTCCACTATGTCAGTGGTGCCTTGCCCCTTCGCTGCAGCAGCACATGAAATAGAGGGGAAAAACCATACCATCTGCTCAGGACATTCCTAGTCATTGGCAGGCCTTACTTTATTGGCTGAATTCCTTTGTAGGAACTGCTGATTTGTAAAAATGTGAACCCTTCCTCTCCAGCCTCAGCTATCCTGTTGTGTGTAATGTGAAGTGCATGTTTATGTGTTGTTGCGAGTGTAAATGCTTTGTGTGCTAACAATATTTAAGTAATTAATTGTGGTGTTTCAGATGGAATTGCTGGATAAATTCCCGGTGGAAGGAGGCCAGAAAGACCCTAAACGCAGGATCATTCCATTCCTACCAGGTAAGAGTTAAACACACAATGTCCCCCAAGGTCCTTTGACACACATACACATAGCACGCACACGACAGTGGCTTGTTTGGAATGAATGGAGGAAGAACTATTTTGATATTCAATTAAGCAATATCAAGAAAAATGCCAAACATTTGCTGAATCCAGCTTCTGAAATAGGAGGATTTGCTGCCTTCTCCCATTTATATCAATAACTTTTGGGTTTTGGCCTGTTGGTTTCGGCAAATCAAACAAACTGAAGATGTCATCTTGGGTTTAAGAAATTATGATGGTACATTTCATTATTTTCTGAAATTGCATAGACTAAAAGATTAATCAACTAATCTAAAACAGCCCTAGTTATGATAACATAACAATATACAATGAACAGTGAACTCATGGATTATCACTTTAATCACTCTGTATTCCCCCCTCGCTGTCTTGTCGTGTCTTCGTGTCATTCCGGCTCCCTTTGACCTCTCCATCACAAACATTTGCACTCGATTGGTAAAAATGTGGACAAAAATGACTCAGTGATAGGTTGTGAATGAACTGGAGGAAAGCAGAATTCTTTGCCCACAAAAGAACCAACCAGAACAATCTGCTGCAACCGTAATTGGTCATAACCTCACTGTTTCTGTAAACCAAGAAAGAATATGTTTTTCCCATCTACTCTTTAAAGATTTAGCTGACTCAGCAGATCTCTAACCATATAGCCCATAACCATATTAGACAATTAGGGTTGGAGCCTTTGCATGAAACATTAAATATTTGCCATTTTGACATAAGAATAATCTACCTGTGATCATAAAACCAAAAGGTTACAGTACATAACATTCATTATGAGCTGTTTTCTTGGCTTAGTTGCACCATTATCCTGGCTGAATCATCAAAATGATGCTTCCTTCTTTTTAGTTTTCATTACTTTACTACAAGTACAAGTAGCAACGAAGTTTGTTTGGAGTAAGGGCTTTGGGTGTGCTCTACTAACTTTTGAAATAGTTTGAGATTTAGGTCCTGCTGAAAGTAATCCTTTATGAGAGTTTGCAAGAAAGCCTCACCCAAAGACCCCACCCACATCTCCCCTACCAGGCTCGGGACGAGTGGGGGATAGGATTTTCTTTGTGGCCTTGCAGGTCTGGAACTCATTGAGAGAACACACACACACACACACACACACACACACACACACACACACACACACTCAGACTGTTTGATGAACTCTGAGTAGGAGGAGGGGAAGAGGGAAGAGAGAGAAAAACGCTGCTTTTCATACTATCCCCTACTATCCCAGTATGCAGTCAGACAATGCATACTGACCATGGATACTGTTACACATTCTCATCTATATCAAACTCTTGTCTACTTCCTTCTTGCTTTTACCGTTAAACCCTGAAGTTCTAGATTTTCTCTAAAATTTCTGTCTACTACCCATGAAGGATCTTTGCTTCTTCCAGTGAAGCTCTGAGTGTTGGCATAGGCTTTCACTTCTCCTATTTTCTGTGGAAGAAAATGACCACTGAAGTGCCCCAAAGGAAGGCACTAAATCTCCAACTGCTCCTGTGGAGCTGCTAAGACACCAAAAGTTAAAAACTGATTGGACTCTACATGGCACCCTCTCGGAATGCCACTCTGGAAGTGTTTTGTAACACAATGTTGCTGACAAACATTATTTATGCTCAGTGCCTGTATAAATTGAGGTTTAAGAGAATAACCATTGCTAGTCTCAGATCCCAGATCAGGACATACACCTCTCTGAGATGGATTCCAAGTTAACATTTCTCTGATTTGCAGATGAATTTTCCTGACAGCCCCAAAAAAACCCTTACACTTACAGAGCAAAAGTCTGGACTGTGGGCTGAGACCAACCTAACAAGGCACGGAAGTGGTTTTCCCTTCTCGTTTTGGTTTGTTCAAGGCCCCAAGCTGTTTTTACTTCTTTGGTATCTCCACATCAGCAAAGTGGCTTGTCTGCATGTGTGCATAATGCTGAATTTCTGCTGTTTTTTTTGCCAAGTGTATACACCAAAACCTTGGCTGCTACAATTTTCAGTCCATCTTTTACCTTTTTAAGAGGAAGTTCCAAAAACTCCAAAACTTGGATAACTTTTGTTATCTCAAGATTGCATGTATGTGCAGACTATCTATAGGCCATTTGTCGTCTGAATACCCCTCACGGTGCTAAATTCCTTTGATACGTTCATACATGACATTTAGATAAAAGTGATAAATTCGATCTGTTTACCCTAGAGCCCTGAGCGATTGCTCTTTAAGGCAGTGTCAGCAGGTCAGCCTTTGAAAAAGAGCCGATATGCTCTTGACCAATTATCTAAAGTTGGGGATGTTAAACTATGCGTCAGAACTAAAGATGGAATGCGGGTCTGTTTCTTTAGGGCCCCTGCATGATAAAAGAGGTGATATTCTTTCATGAACTTGGATCCCAGAGGTAGAATATGAATTTGTAATTTGGGTTGGTTTTTCCTTTTCCTCTTAATGATAGATCTACATTACATACTTTTTTCAGCTACCCTGTTTGGCTGGGGATCTCTCTGCCTGCCACAGTAGGAGGCACAGTATGCTCGGCAGGTGAAAAATGTTTCTGTGGATCTGAATAACTACATTCCCCAGTCGATCCTCTATGAAGGGCAGAAAACACAAAATAACTGAACAGTTACAATGACCTTGTTGCTTATGCCTCATTCATATCACGTGCATGTCTTGTCTGCAGAGAAAAGTAATCACTGGTCTTGTCTACTTGAATGTGAAGTACTATTAGCAGACTTGTCTTTTGCAGCATCTTATGAAGTTGTGTCTGCCCTTAGTCAGCAACTTAACTAAGAACACAGTAATTACAACACATACAAAGCTCATTCTTTCATGCTTTAACTTAGTCGCTCCACACATGCATTGGTGCAGTGTTATGTAGAGTTTTTTTGTCTGAAGGGTGACAAGTATAAAAGCAGTAAAGGCCAAGACTTTGTAAAGTCCTCAAGTTTGTGACTTAAAACATGGACTCCAGTCAGACTTAAGTCTACAGCTTTGGTGTTATGTAAAGGTTTTAGCTACTCAAAATCCCTCTGAAGAGCCAGAATAGGGTGAAAAAACAGGAGGAATTCTTGTGCGGCAAGTCCAGGTGACTGCTGAGAACTGCTTTCTGTGTGTGAGGTGTGTAACAACGACCCTCTCTGTGTTCCCATCTCTATCTGTCTCTTCTCTCCAGGAGACAAAAGTTGTTTGATACTCTTGGTCAATGCTGGCTCTGACATTTGCCATAAAGTCTACCCTGCCTCAGCCATGGCTCCAAGGCAGCAGCTTTCCTTCCCTCCCCAAACAAGCCCTTTTCTCGGCTGCACCCATGAGCTGCTGTGCATACAGAGTGGGCAGTGTTGAGTTAGTGCGTCTCTCCTGACCCCTGAGAGCTTTGGAAAACCGTCAAGAAAGCTTTCTGTTTGAGAAGTGGCAAAGGGAGGAGAGAAAGAGAGAGAGAGAGTGAGGAGGAGGAGAAATACTGTCAGTGTCCAGGCGTTGACTTTCAAATCTCTTTAGTTTTCATGAGCTGTCCAGACAGTGTGTCCTTTCAGCTGCTCTGGCAAGATGTTGCCAACACCTTAGAGATTTGGAATGTCTTCTCTCATTCTTCATCTTGTTAATCTCCTTTTTAATAGTCTCCCTCGCGTAGTACGATACTGCTCTCCTCTGCACAAATGTGGAGAGGAATTAGTGTGACCATGCACACTTGTTACATTTCCTGCCTTCATTCTTCTTTGATGTTATTATGTACAATATGTGAAATAGTCAAGAACATACAGCCGTGCTAGCATTTAATGCTGTAATGCTCATTGTGCCAAATTGTAAAGTGAATAAAAGTCGAGGTCCAATGTTTGTTTTTGATCCCTAGTGTGAATGTAAAAATTGGCCAGAGGGTAGTGTCAAAAGTAAATGTCTTTGGTAACTTATATCAAAAGGGTTTTTCATGTTGTTGTGAGCAGTCCATCCATTAATTCGTCAACATTTCACTCTGGACCAAAAATTTCAACCTGCTGATGGTGTTAGATGAAAAGGCAGGGGATCACTCAAGTCATGACGATACATTGTCTGGGAACCATAAATGTCTGTAACAAATTTAGTGCCAATCCATCAAGTAGATGTTGGGATATTTCACTCTAAGTGGAAACTTTGACCTAACAGATAAACAAAGTCATCAGGATTCATCATGTGGGAACCTTGAATATTCTGTACCAAATTTCATGGCAATCCATTCAATAGTTGTCAATACTTTCCACTCAAATTCAAAATTGTCAACCTCATGGTGGCGTGAAATGAACAGTCAGGGGATCTGCAGGATTCATCGTCTTAGGACCATGAAACAAAATCTGTACAAAATACATCCAATAGCTGTTGAGATATTTACTCTGGCATGGCTAATGAAGATAGAAGTACTATTACAAGAACGGAAGTTACAGAACACCCATTATTTTAAAGAACTGACTTTTCTCACAAAATATATCTGCCTATTCATAATATTAGCTCAGGTGAGCAGCCGGCTATAGTATTTGCTTGAGGTTATACTTATCTCCCAACCAACTGAGTTTCTTTATTCACTGACAGCATTTACAGTCTGGCTCTTTGATATTATAGTAGGCTACACTCTTTTCTCCTTAGCCACTATAAGTAGGAAGTGTAATGAATATGATTGCCAGTGTTTTTTTCCTTTTTGTTTTTGTCACACCTGACTAATCTACTAGGCTGCCATCAGAGATGGGATGAGTACAGAGGTGGGGTCTTTTGTAAGTTGGGTGTTGGTGGTTGTGGTTATTGTGTAAAATGTTTGGGATCTGGCGTCTTCTGAGGAAGCCACCACACATCTATCCACTCAGCAGTCTACCCCTCTTTCTACACTTTCTCTAATTTTTCTTGATTTAGTCTTTCCCTTCATGTAACTTTATTTTCTTAAGTCTTGATTCACAAGATGAGCAATAACACATAGGCATAAATATTCATAATCATACACTGTGATGATCACAAACATTCTCTGTGTGCATGTATCTATCTTTTTCTCAGTATGTCATTTACCCACTCACACAAACAAAACAAACATTTGTGGTTTTGAGCTATTTCGGTCAAGGAAGTGCAGTCATTTTTAGTAAAATGTGTGAAATGGTGGAGCTGTAGGGGGGTTGACTGCTTAGCGGCAATCTCCTGTGAGATAGATTCATGTTGCAGCAAGTCTGCTTTAAATATTCTCGAAACAAATACTATAACCCCTTGATGGAGGTGATACAGTAACTTCTCAAAACATGCCCCTTTTTGTATTCAGGATCATGTTACAGACCTTGACTGCCTGCCCAGTTTATATGTTTGCATTAGAGATGTCTCAGTGAATTTATTGGAGAAACTAAAGCAGTTAAAACGAGGAAAAAATAGATGCTTGCTCTGAAATTTCCTGCATACCATTAAATTGAAGTGTTTTAAGAGACCTATTTGTAGGCATTTCTTGTTATTGTTATGGCGACACAACTTGTCTGTGCCTGTGGTTATTTGTGCCTGGAGATAAGAGCAGGGGAGTAGCATTTAAGCTGTCATGCAGGCATAATTTGCTTTTCCAAAATCATTTATTCATGACTTGGAAAGGCCAGCTATTCACCTAGCTCCTTACCCACCTCACTGTGCTGTCAGTGTTATTGATGACGTGACTGTATTGTCTGCATGCTAATTCACTAACCATGTTTTGTAATAGCCACTGTGTCCTTATTGTCCTTCAGTGGACCCCTAACTTTTTTTAAAGTTGCTCTTGACAAAAAAAAAAAAGGTGTTTCTTTTATTTGGTAATCTTGCCTTTGTGTGTAACAGACTAATACATGCTAATTATAAAGAATGATGATTAGAATACATTATATAAAATAGCTGTGGAATACTGGTAGCAATACTGATTATCTCTCTTCCTTAGGTAAAAATTTTCTTTGAAAATATGAATTGGGCGTTATAGACGTGCATCAGTTTGTATTGCTGTCTGAAAGTGATTATACGTTTGGCTTTTTTGACTTCTAAGTCTGTTTTTCCTACTTTGTTACAGGGAAGATCCTGTTTAGGAGGAGCCATATCAGAGATGTGGCCATGAAAAGGCTAAGGCCCATTAACGAGTACTGCAGGGTGAGTATATTGACCAATACGTTACTTTAAAATGGAAATCTGCGAAGGTAATTTTTTTCTAAGTTCACGAAAGCTACACTGACCAGTGAACATTTCCATCTTCAGCACTAAGTACTAAAATCAAGGTAGAAAGTACAGTGGTCAGGGGGAAGAAAAACAAGTATTCCACCCATGTTGTATCAACTTTCTCATGAACAGGAAAATGGAAAATAATCTTTTCATGCCCTCTGTGTATATATGAGCAACACAAGTCACTGTTTCTTTCAGCACATTCAGGATTACACTGAGCGACCTCACCATCTGATTTCAGGAGAACTTATTTATTTTTGAATATTCCAATGTCACACATTTGTAAGCCATTATCTTCATCTGTCAGATATACCAGCTTTCAAACAAACACTGTAGTTGTTAAAAATTGGTTATATTCATTAAAGTTAAGCTCATAGCCACACTGAAAGATTTGCATAACAGCCAGATTTATAGGATTACGTTGTTCCAAGAACAGCTGAATGGATAATGCACATTGCCCTTGCCTTCTAAATTGGCACTTTGTGGTGTGTGCCATGCTAAATTCCCTGGAGCAAGCCTTTGTGACAGCAGGCATCCACCTTGCTGAAGTGTCCTAAAAGCTCCCCAGGTGCTCAGTAGCTGATTGTGACCTCTCTGCTAAAGGAGACAAACAAAAGAGAATTTCTCTCAAGGGATCAATAGTTTATGAGCAAAAATCTGTTTCTGTGTAGCTAAATGCGAAGATGTCATTGTACCTCCCTAATGTACAGTAAACCCTCACGATCCCTGTGGACAAGATCATTTATAAATGTAGTTTATATGTTTCTGCTGTTAAGTTGCTGTCAGTGACCGAAGAAAGACAGAATGGACTCCACTTTTGTAGAGTATAGAAATGTGTTGTAATGTGTTGGTGGTGTCTGTTTTACCATTTGAAGTACTGCATCTCTTTCCATGAACAGAGATAATGTAAAACCTGTGCATTATCCAGCCCATTACATGGCTTTTTACTAAAGAGATTAATCACTTGGCCTCAAGAAAGGGGGGAAAAAATGCAACTGTACATTCTCAGGCTCCACTGTAGCAGAACTGCAACCATAAAACTGCCAATAGCTAGCAACGAATTGCTACAATTTGACAGAAATGTAACCATAGCAACCTAAATGAATACATAATGATTGATGTTCAGCTTCTTAGAAACAAGACAAAGGTATATGCCCTTGAAGTAAATTCAAAGCAAAAGTTTTAAAATTTTCATTTTTCTAACTTAGGTTGCCAACTGTTTATCTGCAGTAACCAAGGAGTGAGTCTGTTTTGCAGCCAGGGGTCATTACATTTTATGATAAGACATCTCTGAACGGATATCTTGGCCACAAAGTCACATGATCTAGGTGTGAAACAGTTCTCTGGTATTCAGTTACATACAAGGTAATACAAGATGAGCTGTTGTTGTCATGTTGGGGTGGTAACTATCAGCAGAGAGTTGTGCCAAAGGCAAAGAGCTTGCTGGTGCTGAGTTTGCTCCAGTCAGCACATCCACAGCCCATAGGCTGTGTTTTTGTTACATTTTACTGGCTTACCTTAGGGCCTCTACACCATACACACCTCCTTCTGTTTCTCTGAGAGAGGAAATTTGAGGATAGGTTTTTACAAGTTAGTTCTGACTTAGCCCTTACTCATGCCTTCTTGTATTTTCAACTGTATTATTTTATCATGGGATGACTTCTCCTCTCCATAAAGAGCCTTGTGAAACCATCACTGTACAAATTAGTTGCTGATATGTTGCTAATAGGCCTTTTGTCATTTCTTCCTTTCTGAATAAAAAGGCCACAGAGTGAAGAGACAAGTCTCATGATAAACAATGCTGAGGACCGGAGGAGCTAGTGACTGTACAGCTCTACTCCACCAAGTGTCGTCTGGGGTTAAAGGAATGTACAGCTGGTGAAGGCAACATCTTTAACCACTTATGTGAAAAATAAGAGTTTGGGGGAGGAATGGGTCGAGTTGTTGGTTCGTGTCTATGGGTGTGGAATGGATGTTTATGGGAATAGCTGAGCCACAACAGCGTGGCTGATGCAGTCAAAGTTGTTATTGTGGAAATCTCTGAAAAGTTATAAAACATTTCATTTACCTGTTGTGGAGTTGAATCTTTTTGATTGACATTCACATCATTTTACTGAAGAAAAAATCCAAATGTATGAATCAGATTAATGAATTTTACCTGATGAAGGTCCACCGAGTGAAAACAAAGTAAAGTGACACATGGTGTGCAGGATTTCTGATTCCTCCTCAATTTTTGGTCCTAAGGACCTGTCTAAGATTTTATGGTGTAGAAGAACTTTAAGTTTATATTTGTGGACAAAATACCTCAGAGTATGTGAGAGCAATATGTGGAGTGGAAATTAATACTATCCTGTCACACTTCTTTTAAATTCAAGCAGTGGGAAGTCACAACTTGCCAGCCTGTGAGCCAAATACTATCTCACAGTTCAACAGTGTCTGTCACACATAGTGATTTAAACCATCATCGAACCCTATGATAGCATCATGGCAGGTTGGATCTCAGAATGAAGTGTTTTAAGTGAATTCTGGGTATTAGTGTAACTGCTGAAACAAATCTGAACTTGGCTGTAAGCAAAAAAAAAAATTCATGAAATGCATTTTCATCCACCCCCGTATGCAGTCAGGTTGACAAGGTGAAACTTCATGTTTGTCTTAGGGAAGAGCTGAGTCAGCCCTTCTGTTGTACAGCTGGGGCTTTAACCTGACTCATATGGAATTTCCCTGGTTGTAAAGTCTTATGTTTTTATACAAGTCAGGAAACAAAGTCGGATGAAAAAGAAAGAAAAAAAAAAAACATCGAATCAGGGATTGTTTGCATAAACCAAGAGTAAGACTGTTGACTTGAAAGGTCACACAGCTTGATGAAATGCATCACATCAAAAAGACTTGAGTAACAAAGCAATTTCCACCTTCATTAATCATTATTCAAAAAAGATAATGTGTTTGCAGCTAAAAACATGAACATGTTTTACATAAACACGTGAAAAGTTATTGTGCACAGATACAGTCACAGTGTACTGTACTTGATGGGAGTGTAGACCTCATTTCCATTACCTATTTTTCCTTGGAGAAAACACATGTGCGCACACACACACACATGCAGGCACACACAATTACCTTAATGCTGCCTGCTGTAAAGAATACCCATAAAGTCCATTTGCTGTAATGTACCCTGAGCCTCCCTCCCGTCTCCTCCCTGGGGAGAATAGTAATGAGTGGATGGGCCACAGGCTAACACGAGGAGAGTAATAAATCCAAGGAGCGGATAGCCAGTACAGGATGCACTCTGACCTCAGGCACAACACCGCGTTCTGGGCCGCAGGACTAGAGATTGAGGGGGTCCTCCTGAGATCACCAGTAAAAACTCTTAAATCGGCTACATAGCTTCGCTGTTTCAAGATATGGATGAAGCAACTGTCAAAGGGGAGGTTTCGAGGTCATGTTGATGCATAATATTCGAGCAATATTATGTACCATGAATCAACAAACATGTAAGTGGGTACACATGCACACTCACACTCCATGTGGCTTTGCGGCTAATGGAAAACCCTAGTTTTACTTTGTCCATGGCAGTAGTCCCACTTCTTTCCTTCAGCACAAGCTGTTGGCATAAGTATGACGAGGCAAATGTGGCACATGGGACAAGGGCACCTTGGTTGGGTCTTTGGCTTCCATTTCATGTCCGTCAACCCTGACGTTATATCCGTGTGTGTCAGGGAGTGTAAGAGGGAGAAAGAGACTTAAAGGACTGAACTGAAACACTTAGGAATATTACAATTAGAGGTAGAGGCCAGCAGAGGAGGCTTGATGGATAGCATTGGGCTTTGCCTGCCAGCAAAAGGAGGAGGAGTGGCCTAGCTCCCTAAGCTGTAAGAGAGATGGTGAGCACGGGGTCGTTGGCGACTGTCTTCTGGTTTGGGGCATCAAGCTGTTGAGGTGATTATCTGTTTCACTTCTGCCCTTTAGTGGTTTGGTTGAAAGAGTACAGACTCAGGAGAGAACAAAAAAAAAAAGGGCGGGCTAGAAAGAGACTGTGCGATAACATGACTAGCCATGTGTGCGAAAGAGCGATCACGCCAATAAAGAGAAAGCTGAATGTGGCTGTTTGTCTTTCATCTCCCGCCCTGTTGACAGGACTGACCTCTCTGCCACTAGTGATCCTCCACAGAGGCACAAGATTAGGGAGGAAGGTAGGCGAGACGGATCAATGAACTGAGCTCAGAACCAGAGAAGAGAACAGAACCAGCTGGTGTGATTGAAAAACACTGCAAAAAGAGGATGGAAAATTACTAATTTTACTTATTATTGATGCGCTGTTATTCTGAAACCATGGATGTTTTTTATCTTCATATTGAAACTGAACACCAGTGGGGACAATAAAAAAAATATACGAAACTAGAAGGCACATACAGTACATCTGCCCAGGCTGCACAGTCCTCTAAATGTGTTATTTTAATAAGAGAAAATGTTTTTAATCTTCATTTGGAATTGTGCAAAATTTCAAGTGAGTCAGATTCATATTGCTGTAGTGCTGTCCATACACAAAATGTTATAAAATTTTGCACTTCAATCGCTTGAAGTTGGTATGTGCGTATGTCATCCGAAAGTCGGTTGTACAATATGTTCTTCACTATTGCAACTTATGTAAAAAAAGGCCACACCTACAAGAATGTAGCAATCAGAAACAGTATGGCATATTAAAAAACAAACCTTTTTGTTGAAGAGGATGGATGAAATGTATGGGAGGAGTGCTGAAACAAGAAAATGTGTTGAGGCAGAAATGGACGGGGCCTATACTGATGTTTTGCCTTAAACAAGGAACCTGTAAATAATAAAAAATAATTTACTTTAACACATCACTGTTTATGAGAGAGCAAGAAAGGGACATGTTTACTAAATGGTTACATGGTGAAATTTGAAATCTGTTTAGTAGTTGACTAGAAATTCTGTTGACTATCAAACAAACAAACAAAAAAACTAATGTGACCAAAAACATAATCTCCCTATAAAGTGAAGGAAAGATGACTGATAACTGTGTAACCTCCATGTCTGTGAGGGAAGATTGTACACATGTAGTTGATATGACAAACAGGTTAATTTGTTTGAAAAATGTCTGACAAATGAACATTAGATATAACAAGTTGCTCAATGCCCTTTGTACTCTGTAACATTTATACCTGCAAAGGAGGGTAGTCTGAAAATGCACTTCAATACTGTATGTAGTAATTGCTTGTTCTGTGACTTTATGGAGGCCAGGCACCCAATGAACACTATATTTAACCTCTGGTTGACTTTTGTATGTACTGCAGTGATTGTGCTTGTCGGTTTGTGTGGTTATCTAAGTTTCCTGCTATCGTTTGTGCCTGCAGGCCCTCATTCAGCTACCGGTCTACATCTCCCAGTGCGAGGAGGTCAGAGTGTTTTTTGAGACCAGACCTGAAGACCTCAACCCACCCAAGGAGTGAGTACAACACATGGGCACACACATGGACACGCACACATCTCCTCAACTGTTAGAAACCCCCAGGCTCACATACAATGGCAAACACCCATCATTGTTCCCCTGACTGATGTCATGACATGTCACGTCTCGCCAACATTTACTCCCAGCCTGCCGGTAATGAGCATTCATTACACCCTCTAATGGATATGATTTCATACTGTTGCACTACTTCCTGTTGGATTTTTCAAGCAGAAATACACTTAATGAGTCTCTTTTTTTAAATGCTGAGTTAGCATTTAAGCATGTAGCTGCAGCTCAGTTCACCCACCCGGCTCCAGACAGCTGAGACTGCATAGTTGCTCTGAAGGCGTGCAGACATGCTCTGTTGTCTCTTGTAAATCTCACTCAACACATTAGCGTCATATCCAGCGCTGACAGTTATTATGTGCCAAAACTAAGACATCAGCGGGCAGTGAATGCCAGCGTCCAACACACACAAGTACATGTTGACACACACATGCCTCGGTTACAAATGTTGTTATTAAAGTTACCAGCACCTTCAGGGCAGTGGAGGTTATGGGTGGCTGGTTTCATAGAGACCATAATGTGGGGCTCACATTTTGACCCTGGAGATGGTTTTTACACCGACAGCTGTCAGCTGAGTTATTAGTTTTAACCTCTCTGTCATCACATACTGATGTGTGGCACTGGGCGTTGAGAAGTTGCGTCAGTCGGCAGGAAATTGAGTTGATAAGTCCTGTGATATATGCCAGGAGTGCATGTAGGGCCAGCAGTAGGCTAGCATGTAAAGAGAGTGGATTTTTCAATTTGCAAGACTTTGTTGCAAAATCTGGGTCACAGAAGTGAGGCTATCACTGTATCCCAATCCCTTACTACAAACTTAATACTGTACTACTATAATGCAATAATAATTTGAACTTAACATAACTGTGCACTATTGTCTGGTTACTATGGTGGAAATTAATGTAGCCTACTTAATTCACTTAACTATTTTACTAGCAAAATGTTTTTCGAAGTATTACTTAATTTATTGTTATCCACTTGAAGTTGTTTTCTTCATCAACACCGCATTCAAAAATCTAGCGACTTCAGTATGCATGCTGCCATATTTCAAACATGCATCATTTATTCATTTGTCAGCATGAATGCACTACATACTCAAAAACATGGTTAGAACTAGTATATACAGTAGCATCCAATTTGGACACAGGTTAAGAATCTTCACTCTTCAGTTATTGTAATGGCCATAAGCAAAGTACTTTCTCTAGCCTGGCTTGGTTCAGGCAGCCACACTCTTGCACCTGCCTAGTGCAGGTATGAGTCTGTTTTTTATATAGGCTACCAAATGCCCCCCCAGTCACCTTGACATTTATACTCTGTAAAACTGCTGAGGTAGTGAAATTGCAAAATGTTGCTTCACTTTTGGATTCATTTTTAATACTGTAGCTCCTGGTACATTTTCCCAAAAGCCACTGTGTGTAGAATGTTTGTGATTATAGCATCTTTGCAATTTTCAGTTGTTTCCTTTTTTTTTTGTCTGTACAAAAATGAGACAATCCCTGTGACAATCAAAGCAATCTGTGTTCATTTGAGCCCTTTATTTACTGTGTAGGGTCAGTGTACATATGCTTTCTGCCACAGTGAGAATTTTCAGATTCTACACATTGTGGCTTTAAGTTTTATTTTGCTTTTTTTTTTTGCTCAAATAACAATATTTAATGTAATTGCAGCACAATATTTACGTTCATATTCTTGGTATGTAGCTAATGTCTATCAGGAGTGACTTACACTGAGTGAGCAGCTGGGGGGTCTTGCTCAAGGACAATTAACAGGACACATTGCTCGTATGGGGATTGAGACAGGTACTTGCACCAGCCTTCCATATTGACATCTATAATGTGGATGGATTAAATGTCTGTTGCAGTCAGGTGGTTTACTGAGTTTGCTGTATAGCTCAGGCCTGTGATAATATAAGGTAATCAGAATTGTCACTCAGCAGAGATGCTTCTCTCATCCCAACATTTTTACTAGTGTAATAACCATAACCCTCTGTAACTCTCATATCTGTGTGTGTGATCAATATACACAATATATGGGCATACACACTTTGTCTTCTGTCCTCCCTCAGAGGAGGTTCCCAAGGACACATACCTCCTTACTCCTCATACAAAACCCCAAGCATGTGTTGGGAGAGGCAGGACAGACGGAGCGTTCACTTGAGGCGGATGAATATAGGAAAGACCTTGGTTTGTCTTTATTGAAATTGGATTACTGCTTTCTGCTAGTGCAGCCTGTTGTTTGGCTGACTGACAACAGGGCTGGTGTACAGACACAGCAGCCACTGTGGGAGAAGATTTATCATGGCCTATAAATCTACTGCACTGAGAGGGACATCTTAGACTTTCTCCTTAAGAGCAGCAAAGTAAGTGAGGAGGAAAAGGAGTACTTAAATGTAAAGAGGAAGTAGAGGATCGGAGAACGAGAAAAGATGACTGAGAAGTGAAGGAGTCTGTTGAAAAGAGGAAGTGTTGCAACAAGGATGGGGGAAAGGAAAAGTAAGGGAGATCATAGGGGAAGAAAATGGAATTAGATGGTGGTTCAAGATGGAATAAGCTGGATGGAAAGTATGAAGAGGAGCTTGTATACAACTAGGACAGAAGGAGATGAAGGAACGAGTTGAGGCGAAGTGGTGGGGATAGAGGGAGAGAGATTAAGAGAGGAGGAATTTCATTAATTGTCCAAATCAATAATGTTTGGGTCCTCTGTGGTACAGCACCTGTTTACTGTAAGTTTTGGCTCCAGGTGTAGAAACTTGATAGCTTTTATTTTAATGGGTCTGCAAGAATCAGAGTCCAGAGTGAATATATCCATTTAATCCCCTCTAGTAGAAGGTTTGATAGATGTCGGATAATTTGCCTCTTTTCTGTAACAGCAAACCTGTAAAGTGTGTTCTGTAGTTATAATTTTGATCTTCCATTTATCATGTCATTGGCCGCCATATGACTCAACCATGGTTGCCTGATGTGAATGTTTCCATGAACGTAGAAATTGAAGTTGGCCCCAGTGCTGATGTTGTTGTTTTTTGTGGGAGGATTCATTTGATTTGATACTCTAAACTAGTTAGAGTAATATAATCATATTAGGCCAAGGATCCAGGTCAGTGGCTATGTCCGGTGCATTACATGACTCAGTTCAAAACAAGAAAACAAAGCATACACATCCTGTACACACACATTCCTGCTCTATAATAATCCAGACCGTTAATGCTTTGCTTGGCCCGGTTGGGGATTTCTTTTTATAGTACATTAATGGGCACGCTTATGGGTAAAGATTTATTGAGAAATAAGCCTCTGCAATTAACAGTTCTGCCGATCGAACAATGCTGTATGTGGCTGAGAGCATTTATGTTGATGCAGGGAAACGAACATGCAGTAGTTGCCAAGGAAAACGATCAAGGGAGATGAAGGAGGGAGTTAAGTAGACATGGAAGATGTGAGATGGAAAAGGGGAAGGCAATGGGAGGCCATAAAGTAAGAGAGTAATATTTAGATAACAAAGAGGGAGAGATGGAGTGAGTGAGAGTAAAATCCTGAGTATTAACCACCATTGACTTTTCGGGGCATCTGGACATTGAATCAGCTCTTGACTGCTGCTGTGGAGTGATGGTCTATTTATCTGGCTAATGTCTAAACCAGACACAGCAGATGCTGTATTGAATTTAACATCAGACTAAATTTCAGAGATCAGCTATCTAGAGGCTCTTTATTCACATCTGCCTGGGTCGGAGAGAGAGGCAGAGAGACGGATCCTTTTCTCGTGTGTCTGTAGCATATTAATAGATCAAACAGATAGCGATAATGTTGGCAATTGTTAATTCTCTGCTGGAGTAATGAGTGTAAGTGTTGTGCTGTGGCATCATGACAAATTCAAAAATTAAAACAATTCAAAATCTGATCAAATTAAATCAATTTAAAGTTTATTTAAAAAGCATCATTAGTGCCAGTTTGCCACGCAAAGAAAATAACTGAAAACATCAATAGTAACAGAGATAATAGTAGTACAAACGGTAGTAGTATAATGAAGTCAGTGCATAAATACAACAACCAAACATCTTGGAACACAAAACCCTTCCTGTCTTGACAAAGTATAGATTAAAGGATAACGAATCACTGAATGTAATATGAGTCTGATTCAATAATTAGGGACACTCTTTTTTTCAAACTGTAAGACATTTTGTTACATCCATGAGATGATTATATATATTGATAATGGTATTTGTAGGTCAGGAATATCTCCATAGCTCTGCAAACTGATTTGATATTTCCTGGTAGTAATGTGATGATTTCCTCTGTTGAACAGGGAACCCATCGGAAAGAAGAAATCAGGTAAGACACAGCTTTATTTGTGTATTTGAAATGAAAATGGGGTTAGGTGGCCCTGGCTATGGTGTGTTATTTAGTCTTAAACTTCTTGGAAGATCTGCTAGACTTAAAATAAGTGCAGAGGAGAAATAGAATCAGGTACCCTGATGTTTTACTGCTTTTATGAGGCTCCACTTTTTATGACTTCTTTTCATTCATTTTCATTACGAATACAAGTCTTCTACAATTCATCTGTAGTATATAATGTGACATTATCTCCATCTAGTGGTCACAGAGTTTTACACAGGTAAAAAATCCACCAGCCCAAATGTTCTTGTGTCATTAACAAAGACACATTCTGTCTATACCTAAATGTTTTCCTGGAATTGACTATTGTAGTACCGGCAACAAAGAAACCACCTTTGCCATTGTTTCACTGATTCTTCTTATATTTTCTCTTTCCTCTTGCATCCATGTTGCATCCATGTCATTTTTTTCAGTTTTCTTCTCCATTCATTTTCCTTTCCATCAGGGATTGTGGAGAGAGCGACTACTTTCCTAAAGCGAGGTAGTAAACACTTGGTCGTACTGTGTGTGTGACCCAGCAGGTTGCTAGTGGCCTGTCCCCCCTCTCCTCCCCTGGCCTGGGCAGGTGGGATGTGGTTCTGTGGAAGGCTTGGGGCTTGCATTGGTTCCGTAGAGAAAATATACGATATAGTGGCTCATTTCTTGGGTGTAATTAAGTACGTTGCGTTGGGACAGAGTAGAAAAGTGTGAAGATAATGGCAGGATTTTAACTCTGCATCTAAATGAGAGCGATTTAGTTTGATGTAAATGGTTGAAACCAAAGAGCCCTCTGTGTGTGTGTGTGTGTGTGTGTGTGTGTGTGTGTGTGTGTGTGTGTGTGTGTGTGTGTGTGTGTGTGTGTGTGTGTGTGTGTGTGTGTGTGTGTGTGTGTGTGTGTGTGTGTGTGTTCGTGTTCTAAATAACATTAAACTAAACCCTGGAGAAAAGGATTAGGAAAGTTAATATTATAAACTAAGTTACTTGGGTTAGTTTGTCAGAGTAGCTGATATTCTAAGTTCAAACTAGCCTAGGTAAGCTTGCCTACCAATCTGCTACTGGCAGGAATAATGGAGTTTAGGAGTTTGTTGTTCTTACGATAGCTAACTGTGGTTTTCTGCTCAACCTAAAATTAGTTTCCTTCCAGTTCTGTTTTTGAGAAACTAATAAATCATTAATCTTCAAATTTCTGATTGACAGAATCTATTGTAGATTAATTTAAAAAATGCAGTTTATTTAAACCCATTTGCCTAGCTTGCTGCTGCTCACTGAAGGATGTGCACGGAAGGACAAGCTGTGGTATTTTAAGCTGTTTTAAGAACCAAACAATGACAATTTTACCACATCTGTACTTTTAAGGGTTTCACATTAGATTTAACTCTTTTGTCTGCTGAGACATGATTTGTCTGCCTGTGTGTTACGAACACATTTGTTGAAAATGTGTCCATCAGCACCTTCAGTGAACTGCATGCTGTGGCAGATTTTAATGTCCCTTCTCCGTTCCTGCACTTGATGCAAAGGCATAAAGATCGTTACAATTGCAACACGCTATGTGTCAGCCAAAATGTATTTTGTTTTCAGTTCATTTTTATATGTAAAGTAAATTTCATCTATCAGGGTTTGTTCCAGACACGTTTCTAAAGAACATAAATGAAAAGAGCCATAGTGATATAAGTTTGTGCTACTGGTTGTATTGTGAGCCCTCAAGTGTTAAAGTTGATTTCTCTCAGGCTGGCTTGGTGCTAACATTGGTGGTGGGTCTTGGTGGTTCTGGTTTTGTTGATGATTGACTTAACCCTCTATACTTTTTTAAATCCCTACCCGTCACTCCCATTCTCCAAATCTCCCACTATTCCTCTGTCGGCTCATTGTTTCCCTCACGCCATCTCTCCAGTCACGCCCACTACCTCCTTTGCTTAATGTCTTGGTGAATCTCCATACTCTAAATAAGCCTCCTCTCACTTAAATGTTTTGCTCAAACGCTTTTGCACAAAAATTCACCTTGGAATTATAATTGGCATTTCATCAAAAGTGAGTAGTTCACTTAGTATAGCTCTACAGATGCATTTTTGACTGTTTTGTAAAGACCATGCTTAAATTGGCTTTTCAGTAAAGTTCATTAAAGTGCGTATAAAATCTGACATTTTAAAAGGTCATATTCCCTTCAGTCAGTGAGATGCAAGAAATTTTAACAGTCAGTGCCTCTTATCTCTTATGATTCCAAGTTTATGGACATTCCTTTAATATCACATTAACAAATATTACCAAAGATCCTCACTGAGAAGCAGAAGGTAATGAGTGGAGGCTTTTTTACATTGACATTTCATCCTTAGCCTGCGTAATAAGAGAGCAGAAAGGGCAAAGGAGATAAATGAGCCTCTGATTTGTCCCCTTTTAACAGGAGATTCCACCTCAGCAGACCCTCTCCTCCTCGACCAGTATGTGGCAGTAACAGACTATGAGAAGCAGGAGAGCTCCGAGATCAGCCTGCATGTGGGTCAGGTGGTGGAGGTCATTGAGAAAAATGAATCTGGTAAGTTCTATACCACATTCAGTATACTCTTTCATTATTTTCTTGATGGTGTGGAGTTTTCAGCAACCATTAGTATAACAGAGGCATGCTGAGAACAACCCTGGTTGTGACTGTAAGTGTTTCCATCCACGTTGTTATTGTATCGTTTTTGTTTTTTTTTACAAAAACCTAAGTATAAACATCAATAATTCTAAAAACATTTGAAAGACAGCTAAAATGTTTCTTGTAACGTTCCTCAAATTAATACATGACATTAACATAAATGCCATACTTCCATCATGTTTTCCACATGGTTTTCCACTGTTTGAGGTCTGACTGCTTTTTTTAATAACCTCATCTGGTTGTGCCCTCTTCTCTGCAATGGTTTCATGGCACCAGACTGGAGAATTAATGCCACCAACTGTTTCTCAATGTGCCCAACTGCAAACATTCACATGGCAGTAGTGGATGTAAACTTGAATTCATTCGCATTTTCTTTTGCCACTTTTCTGGAAAGTCAGTTAAAAGTTGAGCTACATTTGGATGGAAACTTGACCTGTGTGCAACAAGTATTTTGTTGTTCATCTTACCTGTTAAATGAAATATGAAATTGAAAGAACACAAATATCTGTCATGCATTTCAACAATGAATTACCACAAATCCTTAAATTGAATAGAATCCTCTCAAGTATCTTGTATGTCAATGTGTGTTTATATTCTGCTCATTTAGGATGGTGGTTTGTGAGCTCAGAAGATGCCCAGGGCTGGGTCCCTGCCACCTGCCTTGAGGCACAGGATGACCCCGATGACTTCAGTTTTCCAGGGGAAGAAGGTATGTAAAGCTTTCCATCTTGGTGCTGTTGTTTAGATTCAGTATTTCTTCAAGGAAAAGTTTAGGATGTAAAGAGGCCATTTAGCATTCACTCTCAAACTCAACTGTGCATGCAAGTGATTTCTTACTCTTGGAATAATTCAATTTAGTTTTATTTATATAGCACCATATCATAAAGTTATCTCAGGGCACTTTTTCGAATAGAGCAAGTCTAGACCGACTCTTTATATTTACAGAGACCCAACAGTTCCCACCATGAGCAAGCACTATGCGACAGTGGCAAGGAAAAACTCCCTTTAAACAGGTAGAAACCTTGAGCAGAACCAGGCTCAAGGTGGGCGGTCATCTGCCTCGACTGGTTGGGTTGAAGGGGGAGGGGGGGAGTGGGAGAGAGAGAGCAGGAGGAAAGAGAACACACAGCAGCACAATACAGTTCCACATAGGGATGTAAGGCAATAGATATGGTAATGGCATTGATGTTAACACCAACAGAAACAACACTAAGAGCAACACCATAACAGCAGCGGGTGCAGAGCAGGAGCACGGGGGCAGCAGGCGGGAGCAACCACAGACCCCGCAGGCAGACAGAGAGAGAGACAGAGAGAGAGACAGAGAGAGAGACAGAGAGAGAGACAGAGAGAGAGACAGAGAGAGAGACAGAGAGAGAGACAGAGAGAGAGAGAGACAGAGACAGAGAGAGAGAGAGACAGAGAGAGACAGAGAGAGAGAGACTCTACGGGAAGAAGTTGAACTGTACTTGACAAAAATGTTATATTCTGCCAGTGTGTGTTGCCCTTAAAAACAGCAATTTAAATATGTTTAAATACCTGAATTATAGAGAACTCACTAATACAAATAATATATGTAAGCAATGCACAATGCATTAAAAGGTGATACAAAAACATGAACGAATAGGTAAAGAAATGCCATCTGTTGCATAAATTGGGGTGAGATTCTATAAAAGTAGCCCAAAGTAGTTGTTAAATGAATGATA